>QEPC01003437.1:3781202-3801574 GCA_003113815.1 Sphenodon punctatus
GGCAGTCACTAAGGCTGCTTTCCGCCAGCTATATCTAGTGCGTAGGCTGCGTCCATATGTCTCCGGCCCGGACCTGGCCTCCCTCATCCATGCCTTCATCACCTCGAGGCTTGACTACTGTAACGCGCTCTACGTGGGGCTTCCCTTGTTCTTGGTTCGGAGGCTGCAGCTAGTGCAGAATACGGCGGCTCGTCTTCTTACGGGGATGGGCCGCCGGGAGCATATTACACCAGTGCTCCGAACTCTGCACTGGCTGCCGATAGCGTGCCGAGCCAAGTTCAAGGTGTTGGTGATGATCTATAAAGCCCTACACGGTCTCGGCCCCTCATACCTTAGGGATGACTTTGGGTGCAATCCCAATGACTTTGGGTGCAATCCTCTGGCCTGCATATGCCACCCGCAGGCGCAGTGCTCAGCAAGAATGTACACGCTCAGGCACGCACATGTGCCATACATGCAGCAAGCCCCATGCGGCACAGGCACAACCCAGACCAATGTGACTCCCTGAGCCCACACACCCTACAGCGTGGGGGATGGATCTTTCGCTGATATTCAGTGTGTCAGTGATGGGCTTGTTCTGCTGTATGTAAGTCAGGTGGACAGTAAGGGTTCATCAGGGTTGAAAGGAGAAACCAGCACAAATAAGCAAGCAGGCACACCAGTTTGTGTCTGGAAAAGGAAAATTTGAAAACTGAACTCACCTCTGGGCAGCTTTGGCAAATGGAACTGGCACTGAGAGACTGGAAACAAAGGAAAGATTTACTCAGTCCCTGGTGCAGGGGAGGCTGATGTCTGAACCTTCCCTCGCTGTGAAATACTATATATGAAGCACAGGCCTTAGATATTCCTTTGCACCATTCAAGATCCAGTCAGAATTATTGTTATAAATATTTAATAAAAGTATGTAAACGAGTATTCACTAAAAGTATTTTTCTTACACGAGCTCTTCTTTTTCCCTTGTCACTGCTGACAACAGTGATGGCCCATGCAAGCCAACATTTGAAAATTAATTAGATCACAAGTCCTTTTGCAAAATGGAACAGCTCCAAAGTAAGGATGCCCAGACCAGATGTCCAGCTAGCCTGAGTCTGACCCTCCTCTAAGATAATGAAATATTATTTCTTTGAATAATCTTATTTGGATACTTTTTATTTTTCCTTTCCTTTCTGAGTTTATAGAGTGCACTGCAGCCATGTTTTCAAGGTCTTATGTACAATCTTAAGGGCTAGAAATTAACTTTTTTTAAAAAACCTGAGGTTCTCATAATTTTATCATGAGTGTCATGAATTTTGACTTTAAGAAAATACCTAAAATCACAAAACTTGTATTATTCTTTTTGTTATTATTATTTTGTTTGCTTGTTTTTATGTATTTATTTATTTACTATAGTGTCAATAATGTACCTGGCACTTTGCAATAATTAATAATAGACAGGGTCTCTGCCCCACTGGGTTTACAATCTAGGTAAGGCCTAGTGGGCTTACAATCAAGACAAGGCAGGAGACACACAGTGGGGACAAAACAGAGGGAGATAGGGACATTCATGAAGTCAAGAAGTTGCAGGTGTACGTGTTTAGCTTAGTTACAAGGGAAAAGGGGACCCTGAGTAAACTGGGGAGCAAACTAAGGGGATGACCTGATGGAAGAGGTAGTTTTTCAGGAGGGATTTTAAGTCTGGAAGCAGAAGGAATGTATTCAGAGAGGGAGTTTTAGTGAAACTAGAGTCGTACCATAGTGAAACTGAAAACCTTCCCACGGGTTATTAGATGTAAATAGAGGTAAATGTAGAGGAAGTTCTGCCTCCTTCACTCCCAGGCAATATTGCCTTTGTTCAGCTGGGCTGTTGCCATCCTGTGGTAAGTTAGTCCTCCTGGGAGCACCTCATTCTGTCGATGATGGCCGAGGAGTACTGCTATTGGCCCTGCCACTTAGACAATGGCAAGTAGCTGTCTAGAAAAGCTGTGGAGTGGACTTTGGTGGTGAAAAACTTGTATTGAGGTTGGAAGCTTATCAAGGATGACACAAAGGCTATAAACAGATGGACACAAAGGCTGCCTGCCCCTGGACATGCTCTGGGGTTGCACCCCTGCGTCCACCCACTTGCAGTCCTGTCTCGGTTCATTTTAGATAGACCTGACAGTTTGCCCTCTCCCGCCTGCACACACCCACGCCATAGAGTTGCGGGTGCATTGCCTGATGCTCTAGCCTGGCTCTATGATGTTGCCCAGGGCAACGGCTGGCCAAAAGCAGGGCTGCAGTGTGGGTCTGCCGAGCAGACGGACATCAGCTCCGCTGTGGATGGTGTCCTGGGTTTAGCCGGCCTGCTTTGCAGGTGGTGCTCTGGATGCACCTGCTTTGCAGGTGGTGCCCCAGAGCAGGTGCAGCCTGCTCCACTTCCATATCTGGTAGAGCGCTTTTAAATGGACTGGCCAGCCCGGGGGTGAAGTGGGCTGATGCATACAAAACCGGAGCTGCAGTGTGTTTAAAACCACCCAAAACACGAGCAAGTTTTAGTAGACCCCCCCCCACAGAATATTTACTGTTACCCTCCTGCAGCCCCACCCACCAGAGAAGATGAATAGCTTTATACTTGCAAATACCTTGCTCCCCTAGCGATAGATTTTGCCATCACCTTGCTCCCCCAAACTAATTATTCTTGCATTGCCCCTAAAGCTTGTTAATGGAATGTAATTCAGTGCATTTGAAGGACATATTTAGAGTATACTATCTCCTTAACTTCAATATTCTAAAGAAGAAGATATGGATTATATAGAGCTGAGCATTCTATCCAGTTGCTTCATTTTGAGAGTGAGCTTTGCCCTGTTATGTTGTCCAGCTAATTCTCTTCCCTTAGATTGGAAGAGAATTGTTCTTTTCTCTGTACGCAAAAATCCAGTAGGTACTGCCACTCTGAATGACTTTCATTTTAGATTAAGTGAAAAGAATGAATTAAATTTTTCATGATAGAGCTATCAGTGTGTGCTTTGTCTAACACCTGTGTACTGAACTAAGTGCAAAATGGCTTAAACAGAACAGCCCTTCATCTGGTTTGAACCTGCCTTTTGCACCAAAGTGAGTACTGTCAAAGTGAATGTGATTTGTTGGGACTAAAAGATGGTGAGTGTTAACACACTGGGCACTGGAGTTGCTCCATACCATCCCCACCCCCTGAAGCTGCCTTGTGCCACCTCTGGACCAAAACAGATGGGCCAGTGGTTCCCCTGACCATGGTCCACTCGCATGCCACCCCCCACCATAGAGTTATGGTCGTTACGACAATCGCTCTAGGCTACAACTGCAACTCTTTGGTGGAGAGCACGGCCTGCCCCGTGTTCCCCCCATCAGATTGGAGACGGCCCCGGATGATGCCATGCAGAGCAAACGGGCAAATGTTTGGCAGCCACTCTTCACACAGGCAGGAAATTCCAGGGTAAAGGGGGGCCAATCCCATCTCATAGGATAACACCCAGTGATGGTGCTAAACCAACTGGAGGACCACACTAATAGTATCTGCAGGCAGCAGAGACCTTACAAGTTGAAAGATACAGAACACACAAAGCCCAAACTGTGTATGTTAGGCTACACCAATAAAAATGCTTCCTCATATTATTTCTATTCTCCATAGGCCCCCACTGGACTTGGCCAGTAACGTTACTTTTATTCTAGTCGAGTATAATTCTTAACAGAAATTATGCATAGCATGCAAGTGCCTAAAATTTTTAATAGTAAACATTTTCTGTGGTGCCAAATCACTGTTTTGTTGGACTATATGCAATTGTGTTAGTGTATCTTAAAGTTAGCTCTGTCAGGAAAAGTGTTACTGAAACCAAATGACCTGCTCTTTCACTTTAGCAACTTTGTATGAGTCAGTGTTATTCTATAGGCACTGATCTTGGTAAACCAATTAGAGAAGAAAACTGAAACCGTGGAATGTTGACTGAAGTCTTAAAAGCAAATGAACATATTGCATTCTGCTAACGTATGAATGCATAGAGCAGTTGCAAAATGTCTGTTTCCCAAGCTAGGAATCCCTGTACAAAGCTGTTGCACTTACAAATGCTCGATATATGAGAAGTTGCAGTAATTTTTATGATAGCTGTACTAGAAAATATGATGGAGAATGCTTTTCTATGTATATCTAAAACATAGTAGCCACATAATTATTGTTGTATGTATGATAATGTCTAGAGGCTCCAATCAGGATGGTGACTAGATTGTGACTGACGTTTAACAAACAGAACAAAACCAAAATGCTCTCCCAAAGGATGTGCATTCTGAGAAGTGCAATCTTCACTCATCCAGTGGCAGATGTGGGAGTGCATAGCTCCATTTGAGTAGAGGGAGACAGATTAGCAATTTGTAAGAAAAAATCCCAGCATATTGCATTGCCTATGGGCTCCACGGCTTCAGTCGTGTTCAGCCTCCCCTCTCTTCCCTCCACTGGCTCCCTCTATCTAAATGCATTCAGCAGAACTCCTGGTCCTTACTTTCAAGGTCCTTCATGATCTTGCCCCCTCCTATCTCTCATTTCCCACCACACTTCTGTCTGTGAGCTCCACTCCTCCTCTGCCATCACCACTGCCTGCTCACTACTCCCTTGTGCCTTGAAAGTTAAATGTATCTGTCCCGTCTCCCTTTCTGCCCCCCATGCCTGAAACTCTCCCCCTGAATACATTCATTCTTCTCCCTCCCTCCCAACCTTTAAATCCCTCCTGAAAACCTACCTCTTTCATCAGGCTTTCCCCTAGCTCCTCATCCCCTTAGTCTCCTCCCTAATTTTCTTAGGGTCCCTTGTAACTAAACTAAGCATGTGCACCTGCAAGTTCACAACTTTGTGGCTGTATTCCTGCCTCTCCCTCTATTCTCCTCCTCTTCAACTCCCCTCCCTTGTCTCTCTTAGATTGTAAGCCTACTGGGGCAGAGACTAGGACTGTAAGCAACTTGAACTTGATTCAGCAAGAATCACGGTTCTCGGCTCATTCTAACAAATGAGAACAAGCTGAGAACCAGAAGCATCGCGGCTCCATTCTTACAGAGAAACTTGAGAAAATAAAAAACAACAACATAAAAGAACTCTGCATGAGAAAATGGTCTCTGGGGCCGTTCTTTGCTTGTGCAGCCCTTTTCCAAAATGGTGTCGTCACCATTTTGGAAAAGGGCAGCATTTTGGTGCATGCACAGGGGTCGTTTTACGTATGCACAGACCAACTGCCCTTTTCCAAAATGGTGGCAATTTTGCCAGCATCAGTTTGAAAAAGGACTGCACATGTGCAAAATGACCCCAGTAGCCATTTTGCACATGTGCAGTTATTATTATTATTATTATTATTATTATTATTATTATTTAAATGAGATCTTGTGAGATTTCATACTGGGCCAAGATCTTGGTGAGATCGTGGTCCCCAACATGAAATCTTGCGAGATGTTTTGCGAGGGAAAAAGGGTATTCTCATTCAACTCTAGCAGAGACCTGTCTATAAGCGCCGGGTACATTGCTGTCACTATGTAAATAATAATAATAATAATAATAATAATAAATAATGGTCCAACACAAATTTCTCACACACAGAGAATCAAGTGCCAGTCAGGGCATTTTAGGTGTGTTCTGAACAATTATAAAATGGTCACAGCCTCTGAATGGCAGCTGGCTCAGCAAGCACAAGACTTGTCTTAAAACAAACACCTTCTCCTTGCCTGCCAAGGGGCTTTGTCCGCCTCTTCCTTTTGCAATGCAAGGCTGATAAGTCTTCCTTCTGGGTGGGAATCTTTTCACAAGCAGCATTAGCCTGCTGTGTCCCACTGTGGCCCAGTTGGGTGGACCAAAGCTCGGACTGTGATGCAGGCGTAGTCCAGAGGTGTCAGCCTGGGTTAGCCGCTGACACGGCCTTGTGCAATCTCGGGCCAAAATCTGGCAGTCCAAAAACAGACATGTCAGTGGGCCACAGGCCACAGCAGACCTAAGTGGGCCACCGTCACATTTGTTTTTACCCTCTGTCTCGTTGGACACATCAAAGGGAGCTCTTTGCTTGTGTGCCTGCTATTGAATGAATGAGTATTACATCTTAAGTAGATGAAACAGAGAAACAAGCAGAAAGTTCTACTCAAGTTATAGATAATAACCAAGCCACAGATGATGCATGTTACCTCTTTATAATACATAAAGAGGTAGGTAATGCTATAGTAGAGGATATAATCTTGAGGTTATTCAGTGCCTTAAGTCAGGACTGTTTAAAAAGAAAAGCAAAATAAATTTTCATAAGTTTTGGACAGCTTCTCCAAAAAGGGACATTCAAGAATTCAGGAATTTTACAAAGGAAATTAAATACTTCAAATATTGCTCTCTTTTCCTGTCTTCGGGCAAAACATTTTGTTGTGTGCTCTAAATATATTAAGATTATTAGAAGAATGGGGCCTTACTGTTTTGGAGACAAGAATTATAATTTGAGAAACATAAACAGTTTGATCTCTGAGCTATATAGAGTTAATTAAAATGGTTTTTGTGTTCTTATGTGCCAGAGTGGGAAAAGCGGATTCCCAAAGATTTTTGAACAAGTATGTGGAACAGGTCTGCTTTATTCCTTATCTGTTAAACTCTGCACAGCTAACCTGCAAACATAGTTCCATAAATTTAACTTAATTTTTATTCCCATAAGGCCAGATTGCAGTTACTTTGACCATGTTGAAGAGTAAGGTTTCCATTTGTGAGTTTCATTCAAGTCCATGGGAATTGTCTAAATAGGAATGCCAGTTCAAAATTTAAGTAAGGTGCACTATGGAGCTGTGGGCCCCCAAAATAAGGGACACCCACTATATTCTGTGGTGCTGTGGGGTTCTGAAATAAGGGATGACCCTCCAAATAAGGGATTTCTGGAAACCCTAGTTCTAATGGTATGAAAATCTGTTCCTGCCCACGTACTACATTTCTCCTTACTATGTTCTGTGTTTTGGACTGTAAGCGCTCTGAAGTAGGAACATACATTTTTATAGAGTGCCCAACACAACAAGACTCCCATCTGGTTTGGTTTGGTTTGGTTTGTAGGCACTATTACAATATAAATATTAAGTAATAATAAAGTTTTCTGTTTAGCCTGTGTGTGGTTACATTCTGCTCCAAATTTAAGTTTTGTATAAAAGAAAGTTACATATCTAAAGCCAAGGGAAATGTTTCCATGATATTTTAAAATCCCAATGGAAACATGGTGTTTATCTATAAACATTCTCTTTGGTCCTTTTAAGATGGGCCGCGGTGGGGTGCGCGCCCGTTCCCAGGGGCACCTACCTATCTCCACCCACCTCCACCGATCTCCACACACGGAGCAACAGGCATTGGAGCCTGTTGCTCCGTGAGTGGAGATGGGTGGAGTGCACGTGCGTGCACGAACCCTCGCCTACCATAGGCGCCGTTCCTACAGACACAAACCCACCCACATTCACACGGGTGCCCCTACACCGCACACGGGTGCAGTGGAGGGAGGGTGCCCATGTGAAAAGACCCTTTGTAACCACAACAGGGCAGAAAGATGTGTAAAGATTAAATTGATTAGAAGTTGACAAGATGTAAAACTGGCAGGTCTATTTATTGTCTAGACCAGGGGTGTCAAGAGATAGATCATGATCTACTAGTAGATCTCAAGCTAGTCTCTATTAGATCACAGGTGTTTTTAGAAAAGTGCCTTCTTACCCATTACCCACCAATCACCCAACCATCATGTGGCTCCCCATGCAGCTCTGCATGATGGGTGGATGATAGGTGGGTTATGGGTGGGGAGTGCTTGTCTAAAAACACCCACAGCCTCTCAGGTGGAGAGTGGGACTGGTGCCCCAGGGGTTGCCCCACCAGGGAGGAGAGGGACTAGGAGAGCTCTCTCTAAAGAGGAGTGCTCCTTCCAACTCCTGAGACCAGTTGCTAAAGTGAAGCCAGTGGCTGCCTTGAGATAGAGCCACTTTGAGGAATTCCAGTCTGGAAGAATTGAACCAGCAGAAAAAAATCTTGTTAGATCAACTGAGACTGACTCCTGGAACAAGTGGATAACATGCACCGTACGTTTACCCCCCCTCCCCCCAATACCGAGACAACTACTAATAGATGATAGGTGGCATGATTAGTGAAAAATGAATTGTAAAGTTATCTAGTTTTAATAATCTATCATGTGAATTGTAACTAAATGAATTTACTATTAAGTTACTATCAATAGTAACTTAATGGTGTTACTTATTGCTTTTGTTTTACTTGACAATGCCTGTTTTAAGCAAGGCATATGGGGAAATGGAAGGGGAATCCACACTTGCATGGATGAATCTTGTGGGCAGATCATTAAAGAAGTTATTCTCTCTGTGGTTCTCTAGTAAACCACCACTCATTACTTCAGATGCTGTATAAGTTCCCCATTATAGGTAAATGTGGCTTAATTTGCCTACAGTAGTCTTATCTTAGGGTGATTTCAGACGTTACGGGGCCCATTGGCCCCGTACCGAAATCACCCTATTCATTCCCCGCCGGGGTCACCCCGTAACGCCCGGCGGGGAATCCGGGAGGGGGTGGGGCCGCACGGCGCAACGTGCGGCCGCACGGCCCCGCCCCCTCCACGCACCCCACCGCCCGGCCTCCAGGGAGACGGGCGGGCGGCGGGGCCACTGCGCCGCTGCGGCGGGCCAGAAGCGCCATGGCCCGGGATCCCGCTGGGGATCCCGGGCCGTGGCAACCGGCCAGACGTTACTTTTTGTTGGTCCCTGCCGGGGGTCCGTTTGACCACGCTTCCCAGGACATTCCCCCACTAGCCCGGGAAGCGTGGTTCAAATTGACCCCATGTGGGGATTCACCGTGGCGAACATCTGGCGGCCGCCAAACAGACGTTCGAGACACGGTGACCACAGGTGGGTATTCACCGTGGTTCACCGTGATCTCGTAACGTCTGAAAATACCCTTAATCTCCAACAGCAGTGTTAGAGTATGGGTTTTTATATACTATCCATAATTTGATAGCATGAACTGTTATAGCTCTAGGTATTCCTTTTATTTACACAGATATCCATTCTCATCTAAAAAAAAAAAAAAAATCCCCCCAAATTGTGTGCAAACCTTTCCAGGACTGGTGCCTAACTCCCAAAATGTGCCCATCACAAGATAATGGTTTTCAATTGTCTGGAAGATAATTGTGTCTGAGACACTTAAGAAATAATGAAAATCATCTTGAACAAGTATTCCATAGGGTTCCTATGTGTCACAAATATAGAATGTTTCTTGCGTGCTACTCGCTCACTCTCCTTACTATATTTCAGTCACGCCAAAAAAGATGTAGTGGAAAACTCATTTATGAATATGGATAAGATTGTAACGTCTGTGCTAGCTCAAAGCTACATTCTCCCTACACATCTTACCCTCTGGTGCACCCAGGTACCCTGCTCCCTAACACTCTAGTACCATTATGCTATCCACTCACTCACCTCACCCCCCCCTGCACATACCACCAGCCCCAGAAAATGAGTTTACCTCACCCCCAGTGTGGCAAATGGGAGACCCTGCCTGCCTCTGATTTGCTTGCAAGTGAGATTTTGGGTGTACGCTCATCCGTGCTTCATACAGTTGGGCTCTGGCAACAACAGCTGCTCTGCAGTTGAACTTCCCATGGCTGAGGTAGCATAAGGCAGTCTTCTGCCATTGGGGCTTGAGGGACATCGGTGGGTTGAAGGTTTGCAGTTGCTGCATCTCCAATCCCTTCTGGATGTGATCACTAGTTGTTACGGACCTGTTTCCCCCTGGCCAGCAGTCATATTTGGAAGTTCTTAGTGGCCAGGTCTGAAGTGTTGCCACTCACCACATGGAGATGGGAGATGAGAAGTGGGCAGCCCTGCATTGGTGCCTCCCATGGTAAGGCTACATGAGATGTTAACCCCCACTGGGTGACCTTGCCCCACATTGCTCCATGATGCAGCTGACTATCAAGCCAGTGTCTGCCAAATGTTTGTCCCCTTCCAGGGGCAACTGGATGCTATGTGATGTATCCGCTGGAGAAGGCCAGTAACACATCACTACCGATGCCCTACTTGGGCTAATGTGGGGTAGTGGGCCACCTCCCATCAGGCCAGTCACATGCAGCCCCGCCCCGCCCTGCCCCGCCCCGCCCCATGGCAAGGTCCACCAGAGCTATAGAGCTGCAGGCAGACTTTGCCATTCCTGTATGTCCATGTCACAGCAGGAGGTTGGATGGGGTGGCCTGGGTGGGGTAGGGCCGAGTGCTTGCCCATGTGGATGGCTCCTCGGCCTTCCCTTGAGCATGGCAGGACTTGTGACAGTGGCCAACCCACCCAGTTTCCCTGCAGGGGGACAGATTGTTTGGCCTGCTCTCCCCGCCAGTGCAAAATGTGGCAGCTGCATTTGCCCTGCCCAGGGCAGGCGAGAGATCTGACCGGCGCTTTCTCATGTGGCTTTACCTCTACATGCCTCTCGCTCACTCTGTCTACCACAATTGCCACAGTCATGACTGACTCTTCCCTTCCTCCCTACACCAGCATGTAGAAAGAGGCAGGGAAGTATGGCCGTGTTATGTGAGATGGGTACCACTTCTAGTGCAACAGCAAAACTATTGGATAGGAACAATCATGGGACAGAGCCCTTCTACAGTACCTCTTAAAGTTGAGGGGCAGCTCAGTTGGCATTCCGCTATTTGAAATGCCCTCCATGTCTGTCTCTTTAGTTATTCTTGTAACTTCATAGATAGAAAACACAGTCCCAAAATGACCATCAAGACATACACTGCCTGGGGGAATGTCCAGCTCTTAGCATCCAGTGGCAAAATTAAAGTTCTTTTCCTTTCTTCCATTTTTTACCCTTTCCCAGCAGAAACCAGAGATGGGAGTGGAGTTCCTCTACACCAGCAATAATGATTGCAAGACAGCTAATACATTTGTCTGTAACAGCTAGGATTATCAAAACAAGGCATGCAATTAGCAAGATATGCATAATATTTAGCAAGAATTAATGGAACTAGTGATTTTTGTGGTCGGGAGGCCAACAAACCTGGCTTAGGTTGCGTATGATCTACTTGTTTGTTCATTCAATTACCTCTCCCACTAAAAACATCTTCAAACCTATTTTCAGATTAATTTGATTCCTTGAGTCTTAAATGGCAAAGCATAAATCTTGTATTCAAGCTGAGATCCTATGGCCTTAGAAAGGAAGCTAATTTCACTTTACCGGTTACTGTTGATTTAACGTCAGCCTCTCTCCATCAAGCAAAACCACAAAAATAACTCTGTGTCCAATGGAAAATTAAAAGCAAAAGAATATTCTTTCATTGTTAATAGGAGGATATAAACAACAGTACTGAAGGTAAATTGAGCTAAGCAAGAAGATGCTGGTTTGGCTCATGATGAGATTTGTGTTTGGGTAGTCACTCTGCCAATTGTAGGGAGCCTTCTGCTTCAGTTCTAGATGCCGTTTACAGTTTATTTGAGGACAGTAGATTAGTATCCAAGATAGTTATAAAGAGAAGTTTTGAGCAGCAGTCTGATGTAAGAGAAGGTACAAGGCTTCTCATCCTAATGCGGTTCTCTCATGATGTGACTTCCAGCAACGAATCTTATTTGCTGTTTCCTTTATGCCACACTGCTGCCTTGTACTTTGCAGTCAATGGTCTCTCTGTATAACTATCATTCCTTTCTGTCAGAGGCTACAAATTAATTTGTCAACAGTAAATATTACCTTTCCAGGACCACTAGATTTAATTACTGAATATCAGTGTTTGGTTTTTTTCTATTTTCTCCCTCTCACCTTCTGTGTTTAGATGTTGCTTAAAAATCAGTGAACAGTCTGTTCAGTGTTCACACAATATTTCCTATGTGTTTCATGTGCCTTCATGCTGAACATATGAACTGTCTGAACATCTTGAGTATGCAAAACTGGAATTGAACCTCCAGACTCTTTCATGATGCAAAAAGTTGTGTGCTTTCTACATCTGCTTAATCGAAAATGCTATGAGAAAAGCCGGGCAGACACATGAATATGTGGTCGGCCCCATGTTGTGACCAGCTTCCCACCATAACAGTCAACCATGATGGCCGGCCATGGCGGACGCGTTCTGGGCTGTGTCTGCTGGGCGACAGCAGGTGTGATAGCCCACTTTGGTCTGATTGGGCAGACCTTAGTCTGAGCTGTGACCTGGAAATAGTCCAGCGGTGAGAACCCGGGTTAGTCGCCTGCTGGCAAACCGAATGCTAGATATTATTGCGAAAGGAATAGAAAATAAAATAACATAATGCTACTGTATAAATCTTTGGTATGACCCCACCCTGAATACAGTGTGCAGTTCTGGTCGTCGCATCTCAGGAAAAATATAATTAGGGTTGACACCTTAGTTTGTTTGTTTTTTACCTGACCCTTCCATTTTTGTCTATGGGAGTGTCAGGTGAAAAACCATCACAGGTAACAACCCTAGATGTAATAGAATTGGAAAAAGGTCACAGAAAGGTAAGAAGGATGATAGAAGGGATGGATCAACTTCCATATGGGGAGAGACTCAACAGTTTGGGAGGGGATATGACAGAAATTTATAAAATCATGAGCGGTGTGGAAAAAGTAAATAGAGAACTGTTGTTTGCCCTTTCTCACAATAAAAGATCAAGGGAGACACTCTCTGAAGTTAAATGACAGCATATTTAAAACAAAGAAAGAGAAGTACATTTTCACTCAGCAGACAATACAGTTGTGGAACTCATTGCTAGAGGATGCTGTGAAAGCCAGCCCCATAATTAACTTCAAACAGAAACTAGATAAATCCAACCAATGGGGCATTGTCAGGAGAGAATTAATTTCCTAAAGGGTGTGAGTACATTCATAAACGTTTTGTAGTTTGTGTTCCTATTTTTCCCATACAGTGTTATTTTTAAAGCTCTTTAAATATATGCCCAGACTGAATAGTAGGGATGGGCGAACAGAATGCTGTTCAGATGTTCGGTCATTTGGTTCGAAACCCAAGTTCAGGGTCGATGGTTCGGTTCAGCCGAGTCCGGGTTGGCCGAATTTGGCCGAACAGTCAAAAACAGCACTATCAAAACCAAAACTTAACCGAAACCGAAACTTAACCAAAACTTATATTTTTTTGCCCTGAAAACACATTTTTCCTGCCCCCGAACTCATCCGAACACAACCGAACTGTTCGGTCATTCGAGAGTTCGGTCCGAACTCCGAACATCCGAACCGCGTTCGCCCATCCCTACTGAATAGCATGGAAGCCTTGGAACCAATCCATGTTATGCTGAAGTCAATAAGAAGCTGCACCATTGGCTTTGCAGAGAGCAAGTGGTTAATTTTCTGACTTCCTCTGGGTTAAACATTAAAACAAACAAACAGATAATTTGACTATTAATTGTGACATTTTACATTCTTCATTTAAATTAGAGTGGAAATATAAGAGAGAGCTACCAGGTGATTTGTTTCTCTAGCAGGGAAGTGAAGGCTGCTCTTTCTTGGCAGTTGTGGCAGGATCTCCATTGCTCCACAGTATATTTTGGCAGCTGACCATACCTGCTGCCCATTGGTTGGGTTATATTGGCAGCATCTTATTGACTATTTCACTGTGCTCCTCTGGGCTGTAATTCTGTGATGCCAGAGGCAATTTCTGTGGTAATTTGGTCAAATGCCCAATTCTGCAAAAATAACTGGGATCACGGTAGGGGGGATTTGTGGGATGCTGCCAATGGTACACCTAAACCAGCATCTTGATTTTGGTGATAGCCAGTATGGGATGCTTTAGAGGGGAAGACAGAGAGACAGAGCAATTTTGTGGAGAGCTACCCCTTGCTATTCACCTCCAGCTTCTGGCCGTCTGACCTTTATGGGCTACCTAAGCATGGAGTTGCTTCCCCCGACCTTCTTGGCTAATAGCCATTGAGGACCTAAGAAGAATAGTCATTTTCCATTCAGTGCCGTACCAGGTCAGTCAGTTCTTGCTCCAGATTTCTCCATAATAAACAGTTCTCCCCATATATTTCTTAGCATTTCTGTGTTACGATGACTGTTGGTCCCCACAAAGAACTCCGTGTTTGTGCTGGAAAGACTTTAGCTGCACTGTGGGTAAACAAACACTGACAGGCTGGAGGGAAACGGAAAAGTCGTCTTTTTTGTTTTTTTAAAACCGAGTTGGTTTGTTGGTCTGAAGAAAACGTTCCTTAAATGCGGTTCATGATATTTGGATAGTAATCCAGTGGAATGTCTGAGACATTTTTGTTTCTCCTTGGGAGCCAAAAACCACTTCTCTTTCCACTTCCATGACTCAGTGCCACTAGCCAGAGGCTGAGTTACTGTACCTGAAGATGAGCAGGGATGAGCGTTGTGACTTGGACTATTAACAATTTGCATTAAGTTTTGTCTCTCTGCCAAGAATCAAGTTTGCAAATGCAAGACATTTTAAATTACACTCTAGATAAACTTACTTGTATGAAATGATAAGTGTTCTATGACTGGCTGGCCGACATACTAGTCAGGTCAGTGTTGTACCTAATGTGTTATAGCTAATATCTGAGAGCTACTGAAAAGAAGTCTCATTGTAGAGCACAAGTATGTGCAGCTTGGTATGTTATCCAGTTGTAATACTGGGTAATTTCATACGTGCACCAGGCACGTTCAACCACCCACCAGGATCCATTTCAGATCCCGATCAGGAATCAGTCTGGCCGTCCTTTAGATGTGCCGGCTGATTCCTACAGGGGATCGGGGAGGGGGCGGGGCTGTGCGGCACGACGTGCGGCCGCACAACCCCACCCCCCCACGCTCCCCTGGCCGCCCACCCTCTGCATCGGGTTCTGGGCCACGGTCCGGGATTGGCGGAGGTAACAGACATACTTTCTGCCAATTCCGGACCGTGGTCCAGCTAATCATGGTTCTGGACCTCTGGGCAGCCAGAGGTCCAGAACCGTGGTCAATGTGTTTCCCGCCAGGTGTTCACAGTGGTGAACATCTGGCAGAATTCACTACAGATGTTACAGTACCGCGGCTAGCACAGGGGGTTCACTGTGGTTGACCGTGGTATCGTAACGTGTGAAATTACCCACTAGCTACTCATTTGGGCATTGAATACATATTTGGCGATTATGTCTGTTTTTTGCAAACATACATTTCTCTGCATGCTTGCCATTCTATGTGATCCCAGAAAACATGGTCAAAAACAGCATGTAGCTACCACTTGCACATAGCCACTGTTACATATAGATAAGGCCACTAGCCCACTTCTGGTCTCTGGTTTCCAGAGATACCATAGGTATCCCTTGCATCATGGGTCAGCTTCTGTTCAACTGCTGGTAGGAGGGGAGTATTGAGTAGCTGCAATATGGGGCTTGTGGGACTATTAGGTAGATGCATAAATGTATGTAAATTCAGACATGCACATCAGATGTTATTAGTGATTTTCAGTATGTGATAGATTTGCCTGGGGTTGTCATAATGTCCGGTAACACCCAAAGGATCTTGGAAGAGGCACATATGTTTTTTGCAGGTTTCCACTGTAGCAAAGAAGACCAAGGATGTGATCCACAATCTACTCTTACTTCAGAGTAGCCCTATTAAAGCCCTGCGGTTCAATGGAATCACACCAATGTAAGTGGTTTGTGGATTATGGCCTAAAATACTTGCTATGCCTCACTTTCAGTTTTTCAAACTTGGCACCTGCAAGTGATTGTGGCACAGAAAGTCCTATCTCTTCAACCATGTCCAACCTAGACCAAAAGATTCCTTTGTCTGACTTGCAGCAGGCATGCTGCCACTGTAGGGGGTCCACTAAGGCCCATTTAAACACACAGAAAACTACATACATCTTTGTAAGAGGTACATAAATGTGGACTAAAAGAAACGCAGTGTTCCCTCTAAAGTACGTGCGACTCCATTCCAACTAACACAAAACACGCACAGGTTTACTTGGTAAGCTGTGACAATTGCCTCGTGTAAAAATGATCTGAATGTTCATCTGTGGAGATAATTCAGAATTTGTCCTGTGAAATGAAAGGTGTTTTATAAATCGTAATGACTGTGATAATACGAGAAGAGCTGCTAGACATTTGTGATCTCTTATTTCTATCTAATGTGCCTTAATAGCAGTCTTTCAGAGAGTCCTCCAGTCTCATATTTATGCTTGCAGGAGGGGCGGGATATAAATATATTAAATAAATAAAATAAATAAATATTGGGCTGATTCTCTTCTGCAGTATAAAGGGCCTTATACAGTTTCCTTAGCAATCTAATGTAAACTCTAAATCACATTTTGGTTCCTGTGTTAGTGTTTTCCCACAGTTTTAGCAAAGCCACTGCATGAATACATTTTCCCCACACCCCAGAAGAAGTCAAGCACAGACTGAGTATGGATTTTAAAGGCTGCACTTTTTATTCAAACTACAATTTATTCAGAGGAGGGTTCAACCTCCAGGGTCCAGGATCAACCATGTTAAACTATTACAAGGGCAACCTGATGTACCCTCAGTACCAGCTCTATTGTCAATTAACTATCCTAAGTCGCTCTCACCCCAGCTGTCCGGCTGGTTGAGAAGACCTGTCCGCCTTGCAGTGACCCGAAGCAGGAGGGGAGGTGATTGCCCCAGCCAGGACTGCCCTGCCCTCAGATGGATTGCTCATCCCTCCCTCCTGGACCTTGGGCTAATCTAGCCGCCCCTGCTCTTGGTTTGCCTTTAGCTCCGTCTCTTAAGGAGACGTTTTCCTTAATATTCTACGTCCAACTTTTACAAACTAACTGGACCCCTGCCAAAGAGAGTGACAATGAACACATCTATTTCAGCCTGGTAATAGCCGATTTCCTAACATGCACTGTGAGGAAAGCGAAAAACCACCACACCTTCAGCCAATTTTGGTGTGACTGAAAAAATTCCTTCCCGGCCTCCTTAAAGACTGACCAGCTTGGCCCACAGTGTCGTGTTGTAGGGTGGATGGCTGGGTGGTTCTGTCCCCAGCGCTTCGTGGGGCTGATTGACTTGTCGAGTCCTGAATACAAAATGGCGCCTTTTCCCACCACAGGAGCCTGCTGCCATGGCAACCCATGAAGCCCAGATCCTGCTGCTGTGTGGCCCACCGCTTGCTCCTTCCTTTAAAGGGTGGCAGGGACAAAGCCCCCACCTCCAGACAACACCAACTGCTAGGAGCCACTAAGGGGGGAGGGGAATTTGAGGAGTGAGTTACTCTTTTGCTCCTGTGGTTGAGGTTGGCTGTTGCAGTGCATGGTGAACTTTTGATCCACACAGAACCCTTTCAACAGAAGATATTATCGGAACTACTTTGTCTCCATTTCTTCCATTTTGCACCAACGCAGCAACCACATTCTCTCTGTAGAACCCACCCACCCCCTGGATTCTAGATCAGCCCCTGCGGTCATCCGGGGGTGCCTTGTTGGAGGTTCCCCGGGGGGCCACGCAGACTAGAGCATTCTCAGTGGCCACGCCGCGCCTTTGGAATTCCTTCCCGATGGGGCACGGTTGGCCCTGGACCTCCCGACCTTCCATAGGAACTTCAAAACCTGGCTGTTCCATCAGGCATTTGGCAAGGGAGAAGGGTAAGGTGGTGGTGGTGGTGGGGGGTTAGAGAGGGTGGTATGGGGGTGTTTTATGGTTGTTCTATTTTATTGTTGAATTTGTTTTTGAATTGAATTGAAATGTTTTTATTATATTATATGTACTGTTGTTAGCCGCTTTGGGCTGCCTGTGGTGGGAGAAAATTTTGTAAATAAATAAATAAATAAATAAACATGGGGAGGAACTTTGGTGGGTTGGTATAAAGACATTTGAATTAAGAAGACTTTGATCTCTTGAACTGTCAGGACAGTTCCTCTCAGAAGTACTGAATTCCATGAGAGTGTATGTTGAAATACTCTGCCGGTGAGATCTTGTGCTGTGCTTCTAACAGATGCATCTCAAAACTGCAGTGCTGAGGATAAGGGGTGCCATGGTGACTTAAAGTTACCTTTGTAACTTCCTGAGCTGCTCTTAGACTCTGTTGTAATTTAATACTGGGGAAAATTGAAAGAGCTCAACCATTTTTCATGATTTATATCTATCATTTTTGTAGCAGTGCTAATAGCATCTTTGTCAAGTTGGCTATACAGTCTCAGAGAGAAATAGGGTATAAATAACACAAAAGAATGAATGTTACAGAGTACTCTAGATGTGTATACAGAACTCTCAAGATTATCAGGACAATCATACACCATTATAATCAATGGGAACTTTACCACTGACTTTAATGGCAAAGGTTTGTACCCTGTGTCATGCTTGTGGGGGCGAGGACACAAGGATAATGATTACCCTTGCATTAGCGATCAGTGGAAGGATAGCAGTTACCCTTGTTTTACTGATCATTGCTATAGCATTCGCCTTTGCTACAGTAATCAGTACAATGATAGTGGTTTCCTTTGTTGTAGTAATCAGCACAATGATAGTAGTTACCTATGCAGTACTTACTGATCTTATGATACAATGATAGTGGTTGCCTTTGCTATAGTTCTCATTACAAGAATAGTAGCTAGCATAGTAATCATCAGTACAGTGATAGTGGTTAATGGTTGTTTTTGTGTGGTAATCAGACTTCCATCATGCCCATAATCATTTCCAAATGCTGAATTTAGGTGGAAAAAGTGGGATGATGGATGGTGAATAATAAACATATCTGTTAGCTGGTAGTCTTTAGGGGTTTTGTATGTGTTTTGATTATACCTCTCCTGAATACTGTCCCTCCCCCGCACCCCTCCTAACATCACCAGCAGCATGGTTTACTGGCCAGCCTTGCATCTGGGCGTCCTGAATTCAAATTCTGTATAGACTTGGGGAAATAACTTCATTTTTACTCCCTGTGAACTGGGATGCTGGTAGCAGGTGTAGCCAGCTGGCTGATGAAACGTGGGCCCCTTCTGTGTGCGCTGCAGACTCTGTGTCTGTTGGATTGGCATGGGCATGGATGACACAGGCATATTGCTTATTGCTTCCAAAAGTCTGCGACTGTGACCGCTTCAGGATTTTGTTATGTAAAGAAGCAAAAGACATTGTCAATGCCACAAGCTAAACCTACATATTTTTTTTGTGCAGCCCTTTGTTTTATTGCTAAGCTGGACGAGGGGGGCAACGGAGTCAGAGTACACCTATATTACGGTGGTATCATTTCTATAAAGTGGCTCTGTCTCCCGAGGCACATTTTAATGCCTCACAGATAAATCACTTCTGTCTTTATCAGTGACACTGACAATATCTACAGGTTCCACACACCACGTTTGACAGGACAAATTACGTACTGGGGCTGTTTGATAAGAACAAGATGGGGAAGAAAATTTTAATTCTCATTTCATCATTGTGGAAATGTCAGAGCTAAGTTGTAATGTGTATACAGGAACTTGAGCTGTCACTTCAACAGCTAATTGTAATGGGTGCTACATTTCTGAAGGAGGAAAAAGAAACCAAGGCTACGGAAGAGAGAAAAGGCTGAAATGATAACAAATGAGCAAAAGTACTGTGATCCATGGATGAAATATTGGAGGAATTTTCTGAAAAGCCATGTACGTCAGTGAAATTCCTGGGTGGTTTCATCTTGTTTGATGGATAGCTGTGGAGGAGAAAAATTGGCTTTGACCTTGGTAGCAGATTCAGTAATTTATGTGCCTATGTAAGAACTGAGATTGAACAATTTCTCCTGTTCAGAATGAGTGAACATAATTTGCACCAGTAGCGGAGGGTCGTTTTGCTTATTTCCCTCACTCATAAAGTCTCATTTGCAGAAGCATATATCAGTGCTTGCTAGTGTGGGACAAATCTCTTCTAAAGGTCTTGGTTCTCCTCTATAGCCTGTCAGGGGAGAAGTGCAGCAGAGGATCTAATTCATTGTCAGTGTCTTCCCTTTTAATGGCCCCATCCTTTATGTCTTCAGAGACATAAATCACTGTAACTACCATTAGGGTGAGTAACCTTTGGTACCAGGAGATCTGTCTGTTGAAAACTATCCCCATCTCAGAGGGTGAAAAAATACTGGGAGCCTCTGTGACAGCAACATAAAGAGCAGTAAAAGCAGCAGAACCAGTAACACGAAAATGATGAGATTGTATTGAGGCTTCCTGCCCACACCAGACTGTGAAGCTAAGCATTTCACTCCTACTTGCTGCTGGATGCTGCTTCATGAATTAGGAGTAAATCATGCTGTTAACCATTCATACTATTATTAGAACTGTTGTTCTATACTGTACTGTTAAAAGAAGGGTCTTCTCTTACCCAGAATCCAGTGCTGGTTAAATTCCACTCAGCTGTTGTTTATACTACATACATACATTATGCTAGCACATATTTCACCCATGATGAAGCTAAAGAGAGTGCAGGGAATTGTGTGTAAAAAAAAAAAAAAA
>QEPC01003437.1:3802412-3813687 GCA_003113815.1 Sphenodon punctatus
CCGTGGTCCCGTTCCCGGCACGTCTGTTTGGGTCGTTTTCCAACCCCCGGGCGTGGTTGCGCTGTTCGCCCCCCCTGGTGGTTCGCTGTGGTGAACCGGCCGCCCGTAACGTCTGAAAGTACCCAAAGTCAATATTCAATAAACTGTAATGATGAAAATGATCAAACAGGATGGATTGACAGCAGGCAATTACACTATCTGTTGGAAGCCCATAGAGGTGAGTCAAGGGTAAGGGGGAGAATTGAATAAAGAGAGGGGAGGTATCTTCTGTTTTGGGAAAAGGCAGATAGGGGCTAAAGGAGCATCAGGGGTGTAAACACTATATGGAAATACTCCTCTTAGTAAGTCATTGGTGTCTGTAGAGGCCTAGTTTGCACTGCTTACTTACTCAAGGAGGACTGCCACCTTGTCTGACTCTCCTGCCCCTTTCCAATCTGGCCATGCCCCCTTCAGGTCATTGTGATGTCACAACGTTCTGCAGAGGGGTTGGCCATGTCAGAAAAAGACAGGTGAGCCTCCTAGCTTAGCTTTGTCCCATTCCAGTGTGGCCCATCTCCTGCTGTACCCTGAGCTCAATTTCTCTGGGTTATGGATAACCAGGAGAAATCAGAGCTTGTACTGTGGGCCTTTTCACATGGCGCGCCCCCCCCACCACACACGTGTGCGGTGGGGGGGGTGCACTTGTGCGGACACCGCAGCAGGTGCAGGAGGGATGGGGGTGCCCATAGGAATGGTGCCCATGCTGGGTGGGGTGCGTGAGCGCTCCCAAACTCCACCCACCTCCACTGCTTACCACAGGCACAGTTCAAGGTGCTGGTTTGGACCTATAAAGCCCTAAGTGACTGGGGTCCTATTATATTCCCCTTATTCCCCTTCACAGTCTCTGAAGTCAGCAGGGAGCACCCTCTTGCATATTCCATCTATCTGTCAATGACCCTTTTCACATGAGACGCCCCCACCCATCTCCATGCAGTTTTGCTGCATGGAAGCGCCTGTGTGAATGCTGCAGGGGATGGGTTGGGGTACATGCGTGCTCCCGTGCTACACCCATCACCCACTCACAGAGCAATGGGCTCCAATGCCTGACGCTCCATGGGTGAAGATGGGTGTACACCCATGGGAACGGGCGCACACCCACCTCCACTCACCGCGGCCACAAGCCCATCCCCCCACAACGACGGTTCATTTAAAAACAGCCAATTTATTATAGCAAGGGCATGCAAGAGGCGTTGTGGGTAGCTGCCCCACAATTGCAGAGCTCCCTTTTCCTGGAGGTTTGTTTAAACCCAAGTGTGGGGGGGGAATGGGTTAGGGTGGTGGGTGGTTAGGGATTTTTACTCCTCCCTTTGTTGCTGTTTTAAAGTTGTTTTAATGTTTTTTAATATTTGATGTTGTGCGCCGCCCAGAGCTGCCTGTGGCAGGATGGACGGGTTAGAAATTTATATAAATAAATAAATAAATAAATAAAAAAAATACGTCTGCTTCTCTTCTAGAGACAATGAAAGACTTTCCTTTTGGCAGGCAGAAATAGGTTTTGGGGAAATTTGAGTGAGGGGATTTAGTTGTTTTTTATTTGTGTAGTTAAAGGAGCAGTTGCAAGAATTAAATGTCTACAGACAGTGTGGAGACTATTTATAAACACCATCTTGAAACTCAGATTAAATGTATTCCACAAATTAAGAAAGGTAGATAGAGGACAAAATGTCTGCCTGTGTGGCTAAATGGTGACATGAAGGAGGCTATTGGAGCCAAAAAGGCATCCTTTAAAAAATTGAAAGCTAGTCCCAATCAGGTAAATAGGGAAGAGCATAAGTGTTGCCCAAGTAGATGTAAAACGTTAATAAGGCAGGCCAAAAAGGAATTTCAGGAGCAACTTGCTAAAGATGCTAAAACTAATAATAAAACCTTTTTCAAGTACATCAGAAGCAGGAAGCCTGCTAGAGAGTCAGTTGGGCAGTTAGATGACCAGGGGGTGAAAGGGGTGCTTAGGAAGGAAAAGGACATTGCAGAGAAGCTGAATTAGTTCTTTGCTTTGTTCTTCACTGCAGAGGTTGTTGGGGTGATACCCACACCTGAACCTTACTTTGTAAGTGATGAATTGTAAAAACTGTCACAAATCAACGTGACTCTGGAGGAGGTCCTAGAGCAAATTGACAAACTAACAAATCACCAGGACCAGATGGTATTCACCCCAGAGTTCTAAAGGAACTCAAATATAAGCTTGACGTCTGTGCCGGGTAAAATGATGGAAACTATAATTAAGAACAGAATCACTGGGCATGTTGATAGGAGTGTTCTCTTTCGGGAAGGTTTTTTGGATTTTGGGGGATGGAAAGGAGATATGAGCTCCCGGAGAAAGAAGGGGCTTGTGCTGCCCTAGTAGTTTGGGGCTGCTGTATTAGCCGGAATATCTGTAAAATTGTTAGAGACCTCTTGTTTTGGGAATCTGGGCGTGGTAATGTATTGTATATTGTTCTGCTCTGAATATGTGCCCTTGGGCTTGTTTTAAACTGTATAAATATTTGCTAAGGCCAATGGCTGCAATAAACCGGATTTGATTTGAAACAAAAAACAAAAAAACATGAATTTAGCAAAGGTAAGTCATGCCTCGCTAATCTGTTGGAATTCTTTGAGGGTGTAAATAAGCATGTGAACAAGGTAGACCCGGTATTTATAGTGTACCTGGATTTCCAGAAAGCATTTGATAAAGTCCCACATAAAAGACTCTTGAGAAAATTAAAAAGTCATGGGATAGGAGGTAGTGTCTTACTATGGATCAGTAACTGGTTAAAGGATAGGAAGTAAAGAGTAGGACTAAATGGTCAGTATTCACAATGGAGAGATGTAAAAAGTGGTGTGCTCTAGGGATCAGTATTGGGACCGGTGCTGTTTAATGTATTCATTAATGATCTGGAAAAGGGAATTAAGAGTGAGGTGATCAAATTTGCAGATGACACCAAGTTATTCAAGGTAGTTAAAACATGAGCAGATTGTGAAGAACTGTAAAAGGATCTTACGAGACTGGGTGCCTGGGTATCTAAATGGTAGATGAAATTTAATGTGGACAAGTGCCAAGTGATGCACACAGGGGATAATAATCCAAACTATGAGTACACAATGCTGGGTACTAAGCTAGGAATTACCATTCAGGAAAAGGATCTGGAAGTGATTGTGGACAATACACTGAAATCTTCAGCCCAGTGTGCAGCAGCAGTCAAAAAGCAAACAGAATGTTAGGAGTTATTCGCAAAAGGATGGAGACTAAAACTGAGGATCTCATAATGCCTCTTTACAAATCAATGGTGTGACCGCACATGGAAAATTGTGTGCAGTTCTGGTCGCCCCATCTCAAAAAAGACATAGCTGAACTAGAAAAGTCACACAGAAGGGCAATGAGAATGATAAAGGATATGGAATGGTTTCCGTACAAAGAGAGGCTTGACTAGCTGGTTCTCTTCAGCTTAGAAAAGAGAAGACTGAGAGGGGACATGATAGAGGTTTATAAAATCTTGAGTGGTGTGGAATGAGTAGATAGGGAATGGTTATTTATCCTCTCAAATAGTACTAGAACTCAGGGACACTCCATGAAACTAGCTGCCGGTAGATTTAAAACAAATAAAAGGAAGTACTTTTTCACCCAACGTATAATTAACTTATGGAATTTGTTGCCAGAGGACGTTGTCAAGGCCAGTAGTATAGATGGGTTTAAAAAAGGATTGGATAAGTTCTTAGAGAATAAATCCATTAATGACTATTAACCAAGTAGCTTACGGGATGAACTTCTTACCGTCGGGAGCTGGGAGTGAACAATTGGGAATGGATTGCCCATTGTTACTGTTGGTTCTTCTCCCATGCGATGGAGATTGACCACTGTCAGAGGACAGGATGCTGGGCTTGATGGACCATTGGTCTGACTGAGGCCATTTTTAGACGAACGCGCGGTGCACTTGTGTGTGGTTCCCAAAATCCCGCGAGATGGGATTAGATGAGACGCTGCCACGAGTCACACGCACGGGAGGGAGATGTGCATTCTTTTCCAGCTGCGATTTGACCAGGTAGGTAATTGAGGTGGTCAGATCGCGGCCGGAAAAGAATGCGCATCCCCCTCCCGTGCGCGTGACTCATGGCAGCATCTCATCTAAAGACAGCCTGAGTAGTATGTCTCTACTTATGGTCTTATGTTCTTAGTTTCAAATCTATTTATGCATTTTAACTTGCTGTCAACCCACAGGATAAAAATTTGAATAAATAATATTCAAATAAGAAATTTGACTAAATAATAATACTGACATTGCCCAGCACCTTGTGCTTAGAAGGACAGACTCATGATTTTGGCATCATGCTTTCCCATGTTCATTTGCACAAGCATGGGTCCTTTTACCCTTTCATCTTCTCTGCATTTTGGCAGCCAGAATCCAGCTCAGTACATCTTAAGTAGCAGACTGCTGATATGGCAAGTCTTTCTATCTACATCTTTCCAATTTCTTAGCAGGTCTCAGTATTGATGGCGTGTGCAGCTCCAGGAGGTTCAGTTGATCTTTGAGTAGCAAATAGTAAAGCTCCTTGAAAATTGGCATGAAAGATAGGGTGATTTCAGATGTAACGGGGCCCATTGGCCCCGTACCGAAATCACCCTAGTCATTCCCCGCCGGGGTCACCCCGTCACGCCGCAACAGACGTGCCAGGGGGATCCCGGCGGGGAATCTGGGAGGGGGCGGGGCCGCGCGGCGCAACGTGCGCACACACGGCCCCGCCCCCTCCACGCTCCCGCCACCCGCCCTCCGGGGAGACGGGCGGGTGGCGGGGCCAATGAGGCCACCGCATCGGGCCGGATTCGCCACGGCCCGGGGTCCCNTGGGCCCATCTGATGTTGAAAGGGCCTATGTTTGACTTGCAGTGACTTTTCTTGCATTCATATTTGCTTAACTTTTATCCTACTGAACAAATATGCATTTTTTAAAATCTCACTTGCTCATTGTTTCTGTGGCACTCCACCCTGTTTTTTCTATTCTTGTAATGGCTTCATGAAGTTCTATTATTCTTTTTTACAGACACAGGGAGTCAGTGATTTGCCAAAGTTCTCGCAGAGCATCAGAGCTAGGAATTCAACCTGTCTTCTAAAGCCCCAACTATTGACCTAACCTAGAGCTGAAATGAGTTTACCATTTTCCATTTGTGAAGATTATTCACCTTTTCAGATGATTGGCCAAATATCAGAATTTAAAAAATCTTTGTGAGACATAAATTATTATTCATTAATTTGATTATTTGGGTTCAGTCACTTTTGGTTACTTAGGTGTTTTATTTATTTTGTTTTGATCTCTTAAGTCACTTTGGTGTTTCATTGGGCCCCTTTCACACAAGACGCCGCCACCCATCTCCACACAGTTTTACTGCATGGAGATGGGTGGAGGCACCCATGTGAATGCTGCAGGGAATGGGTGCGGGTGCGTGCACGTCCCCATGCTACACCCATCTCCACCCATCACTACGCACGGAGCAATGGACTCCAATGGTCCATGGGTGGTGATGGGTGGAGATGGATGTGTGCCTGTGGATGTGTTCCTACAGGCGTACATCCACCTTCACCCACTGTGGCCGCACACCCATCACCCCACCCACCGAGGTCCATTTAAAAACCACCATTGTTGGTACTTTCATTCAGTTTGTTTGAGTACCATTGTGCAACAACATCATTACGCATCTGTACTGTATGCAGTAGCATTTGTCAGAGCTTCTTTGATTCTAGGGTTGACTGCTTCAAAGCAGGGGATGGACTAGATGTCTCAAGAGGTCCCTTCCAGCTCTTCAGTCTTATGATTCTATACTGTTGCACGACAGTATCGAAGCAAAGTGACTGAAAGTAAGGAAAATGAAATACTGAAACAACAAAGTAACCAAAATACCAAAACAAAATTAATGAAATAATGAAGTTATTGAAGTTCATAACCAAATAAAAAATTTGGTCAAGTAAATGAATAGCACTTCCATCTCCATTTTGCTCAGACCAAAATGAATGAACTGAATTAATCTGAAACTGCATTCATGCAGAAAAATTAATTTCAGCCCAAAACACCTGATGAGCCTTCCACTTCAGTGAGGTGAACGCCATAAATATTGGATGATGCCGCCTGGTGCCCTATGTTGTATTGGCATCTGATACCAAAGGGCTTGGAGCTTCTGACTGTTCCAAACTATAATTCTGGATGGGTATGGGGTCAGAGTAGTTTTCTAAACAAGGCACTTATTTTTGAACACTTTCAATGAAATTCTAGCCCCACTGAAATCAGTAGTTGGTTTTGTAATTGGTTACAAATGAATTGAAATCTCAACCTTACACCACTTATGCCAAAGTAGTCCCATTGAATCAAAGTCAATGAATTGTCCTGGGGTAAACAATTTGAAGATTGCAGTCACTGACCATTTTCACACAGACCCCCCCCCCCCCCCNCGTGTCGAATGCAATCCCCAGCCGTGGTAACATCTGGGGGGAAACATCTGTTTCCCCCAACAGACGTGACGCTATCACAGCCACCACGCGGAATTGAGCGTGGTTCACTGTGATATCGTCACGTCTGAAATCACCCATAGTGTGCATAGTGATCACTATGGAATCCCCATATGACCAGGTGGATTTATTATATGTTCCTCATGTCCCCAGTATAGTTATAGGCTACAAATATTTTGTATCATTGCCTAAAATTCAGCTAATAGCTAGTGAAAGAGAATGAATAGCATGCTTCAAATTTGTGTTTGGGGTGTCTTCAGTTAAAAATATCCTAAGATCTATATTAGGGCTGAAACTCGATCTTGGGCTTCTCTCAGTTCGCCACAAAAATAATGGCTCTCGGCTAATTCTAACAAATGAGAACGAGCCAAGAACCACCAGCATCTTGGCTGCATTCTTGCCAAGAAACCTAAGAAAAGAAAAAACAACAACAAAAAGAACTGTACATGTGCAAAATGGCCACCGGGACTGTCCTGCGCATGTGGATCCCTTTTCCAAAATTGTGCTGGGCCCAGCAGCATCACCACCATTTTAGAAAATGGAAGCCATTCTATGCATGTGTGGTGGCCATTTAGCGCATGCACAGACTGGCTGCCCTTTTACAAAATGGCAGCAACACTACCAGCATCATTTTGAAAAAAGACTGCGCATGCACAAAATGGCCCCACTGACCATTTTTTATGAGATATCTCGCGAGATTTTGTACTGGGGCCAAGATCTTGGTGAGATCTCAGTCCCCGGCATGAAAACTCATGAGAAGAAAAGGGATTCTCATTCAGCTCTAATTTAGAGTTAATGATTTCAGTTGCAATCTCTCCAGGGCAGGAATTGTCTCTTGCAGGGAGTTTGAACAGCACCCAGCACAATGGTGTCAAAATCTGACTGAGTTTTTAAGTAATTGAAGACTCATAAAAAGATGAATTTCCAGTACTTGAATTTGGTTTAGATCATATGACTTCTTGTTTTTGCTTTCTCAGAAATCCTTTCCCTTTTGTGATTGTGCCAAGTGTTTGAATCAGATCAAGCAGCACAAATTGGACAGAGGAGATTTCTTTCTTATTTTGGACTCTTATAAATTCCAAATCGCTGTTAATTAAAATCACATCGCTGTCAAATGTTTCATTGTTTCAGTATCTTCCAAGGTTGGTTAAAAGTCTCGTGGTGTTAACATTCAAAATCAGCCCCTGGGCACTGTGCCTTCCTGATTTGCATAGTCCAATCAAATGTCTTGGTTCAAGAGGGGCTGCTAAATTCATCTCTTAGTTCTAGAACGCCATCCCTCCCCAAGAGGTAGAGCTTGTGAAAGATGCTACTGTACCCCAAAACTCTACTACACCTCCTCCAGCTACAAAGAGAAGTTTTGTCTCTCCCTGTGCCTGGTCTGCTTCTCTCCTCCTTTCATTTGCACCATGGGAGTTACTGAGATCTTTTATCCTCTGTAGAAGAATGATAGTGGAAGAAGAGACCGTTAGGGTAAGAGAAGAGAGATTATCTCTTTCAGCATCTATGCATTCTTTTATCTTGGTGTATCTGAGAAACATGATTCGACATATTAATTGCTTTCATTTAGAAAAACGTTAGAGGCAAAGTTTTCTTTTTGTCCAATTCTTATAATATTTTAATTGCACTACAAACCCAATAATAGATTCCGGACTTGGAGTTCATGAATACTTTGGTTTATCTAGCACAATATGTCTCCAGAGCATAGTACAAATTTTCTCTGGCAAGTTTTAAACTTTGATGCAAATAGACTTAAGTGTCATTTTTAAGTCTGCAGGGTTGAGAATTCTCTTATTAGCCGTGCAGCTACAATTAATCTGCTGATAGTAGAATTCTTAGGATTGGTCTGAATGGATGCCTCTTCTCAGAGGGCTGATTGTAAAGTAACCAGAAATAGCACAAAACTGTTTCTAGATATATTGGGACTGATGTCTGGTTTGTGCTAAAGGTTTCACGTATAAATGGAGCAGAGGCACTATTGAAAGTGATCCATTTGCTAGATGTATTCATTGAAAGCAGAAACCTGCATGGAGGAGGATGAATGCTAAGCCCTTGCACAGCTTAAAGCTGTCTAACTAGTACTTAGAGTATGTTTATTTACTTACTCAATTTGTACCCTGTCCTTCCCACAAAAGCTCAGGGTGGCTTACAAAAATATAAAACATATATAAACATATATAAAAACCATGTAAAAGCAGTTAAAAAAACCTAAGCCCAATTCACCAACCTTTTCCCTAACCCCTCCACCCAATCCCACCTAACCCTATCCTGGCCCACCAAACGCCTGGCCAGGTAACAGTTTTGTTAACTCGGGCTGTGTGCATGACAGGCAGGTTTTATATCAGGATGAACTTTTCCTGAACTATTTGTCTGAAGGATTATGGCTCTTTTTAAATGGGCTGCAGGGGGGTGGGAGGAGGGATTGGTGTGCATGCAGCAGTGTGGGCGGTGCGGGGGACAGTGTATATGGGCGCACACCAAACCCCGCCCCCCATGCATCCTCGCTCATAGAGCAATCACCGTTTTGGCCAGTTGCTCATGAGTGGCCGATGGATGGAGGTGGGTGTGCAAGTGTGTTTCGCGGGAGCGCGGACGCACACACCCCCCCACGCCATGGCAGTCACGCAGGCAGCACCCACTCATGCCCACGCAGCAGATATGCGTAGGCATGAGTGGGCCCATCTGATGTTGAAAGGGCCTATGTTTGACTTGCAGTGACTTTTCTTGCATTCATATTTGCTTAACTTTTATCCTACTGAACAAATATGTATTTTTTAAAATCTCACTTGCTCATTGTTTCTGTGGCACTCCACCCTGTTTTTTCTATTCTTGTAATGGCTTCATGAAGTTCTATTATTCTATTTTACAGACACAGGGAGTCAGTGATTTGCCAAAGTTCTCGCAGAGCATCAGAGCTAGGAATTCAACCTGTCTTCTAAAGCCCCAACTAGTGACCTAACCTAGAGCTGAAATGAGTTTACCATTTTCCATTTGTGAAGATTATTCACCTTTTCAGATGATTGGCCAAATATCAGAATTTAAAAAATCTTTGTGAGACATAAATTATTATTCATTAATTTGATTATTTGGGTTCAGTCACTTTTGGTTACTTAGGTGTTTTATTTATTTTGTTTTGATCTCTTAAGTCACTTTGGTGTTTCATTGGGCCCCTTTCACACAAGACGCCGCCACCCATCTCCACACAGTTTTACTGCATGGAGATGGGTGGAGGCACCCATGTGAATGCTGCAGGGAATGGGTGCGGGTGCGTGCACGTCCCCATGCTACACCCATCTCCACCCATCACTACGCACGGAGCAATGGACTCCAATGGTCCATGGGTGGTGATGGGTGGAGATGGATGTGTGCCTGTGGATGTGTTCCTACAGGCGTACATCCACCTTCACCCACTGTGGCCGCACACCCATCACCCCACCCACCGAGGTCCATTTAAAAACCACCATTGTTGGTACTTTCATTCAGTTTGTTTGAGTACCATTGTGCAACAACATAATTACGCATCTGTACTGTATGCAGTAGCATTTGTCAGAGCTTCTTTGATTCTAGGGTTGACTGCTTCAAAGCAGGGGATGGACTAGATGTCTCAAGAGGTCCCTTCCAGCTCTTCAGTCTTATGATTCTATACTGTTGCACGACAGTATCGAAGCAAAGTGACTGAAAGTAAGGAAAATGAAATACTGAAACAACAAAGTGACCAAAATACCAAAACAAAATTAATGAAATAATGAAGTTATTGAAGTTCATAACCAAATAAAAAATTTGGTCAAGTAAATGAATAGCACTTCCATCTCCATTTTGCTCAGACCAAGATGAATGAACTGAATTAATCTGAAACTGCATTCATGCAGAAAAATTAATTTCAGCCCAAAACACCTGATGAGCCTTCCACTTCAGTGAGGTGAACGCCATAAATATTGGATGATGCCGCCTGGTGCCCTATGTTGTATTGGCATCTGATACCACAGGGCTTGGAGCTTCTGACTGTTCCAAACTATAATTCTGGATGGGTATGGGGTCAGAGTAGTTTTCTAAACAAGGCACTTATTTTTGAACACTTTCAATGAAATTCTAGCCCCACTGAAATCAGTAGTTGGTTTTGTAATTGGTTACAAATGAATTGAAATCTCAACCTTACACCACTTATGCCAAAGTAGTCCCATTGAATCAAAGTCAATGAATTGTCCTGGGGTAAACAATTTGAAGATTGCAGTCACTGACCATTTTCACACAGACCCCCCCCCCCCCGCCCACATGTCTGTGGTTGGGGGGATGCCCATGCGAATGCCACAGCAGATGTGGGGGGATCAGTAGGCACATGTTGGAACACGGGTGGGTGGGGGTACATGCGGGCTTCTGCACTCCTCCGACCTCCACCCATCACCCACACATGGAGCAATGGGCACCAATGCTCGAAGGTCTGTGCATGGAGGTGGGTGGGTGGGTCTGTGGGAATGCACCCCCCATGCACCGCCCACGCACTGCACCGCCCACCCATCCTCCCACGCACCCGCGCCCGTTAGAAAAGGGTCTTTGAGTAGCGAAAGCTCTGAACTCTCACTGAACCAGACTGGATCAGGTCTTATCTTTTTGGAAGCCTTCTGGAACATGTTGTATCTCAGGCATCTTTCAAGGCAGAACTGATGACTTCTTTTGTTTGTTTTCCTCTCTTATGTTCTGAACTTTGGTTGGTTTGTTTTTTGCCAATAGTTATTTTGAAGGTTCTTGGTGTGTTGGAGAGATTTTTAA
>QEPC01003437.1:3831680-3846248 GCA_003113815.1 Sphenodon punctatus
TGGGCCTTATCCACTGCTGGGCGGTGAAGAAGGCCTGGTCGCCTGGCAGTGGAGCCAGCTCCCGCCACCAGCCAGCAGCAGAGGAGGCCTGGCCACCATCAGCGGAGCAAGCTCCTTTGCTGGGCAGCCGAGCCTTCTCCTCTTCTTGCTTGGTCTGGAGGAAGAAAACGCTGCCGGAGCGGCAGTGCACATGCGCAAAATGGCCGCTGAGGCCATTCTGCGCATGTGCAACCCTTATCCAAAGGCTGCCCTCTTCCAAAATGGTGCTGCTGCTGCTGCTTTTTTGGATAAGGGTTGCATATATGCAGAATGGCCTCAGCGTCAATCTTGCACGTGCTCTGCTGCTCTGACAGCATTTTCTTCCTCCGGACCAAGCAAGAAGAGGAGAAGACTCAGCTGCCCAATAAAGGAGGTTGCTCCGCTGATGGTGTTTGGGCCTCCTCTGCTGCTGGCTGGTGGTGGGAGCTGGCTCCGTTGTCAGGCTGCTGTGCCTTCTCCGCCGCCCTGCAATGGAGAAGACCCAGCAGCCTGGCAGTGGAGCCAGCTCCTGCTACCAGCCAGCAGTAGAGGAGGCCTGGCAGCAGAGCCAGTGACCCACTCGCATCCTCCAGACCCAGACTGGCAGCAGTAAGTGTAGCAGTCCGGGGGGTTGAGGGGAGCCAGGCCCTGGTGCGTGGGGATGGGGGTGTTAAGGATATGGATCCCCACCCCCCAAGGCCAGGAATGGGCCCCGGGGAGTGGGGTGGGGGAGGTTCCCCTGGCCAGCTGACCCTTCCCTTTAAAGTCAATAAGAGGATTTTCCATTAACTTCAATGGGAACATAAGATCCAAAAATTGGGAACCGAGTTGGCCCAGTTTTCAGATCCATCAGTTTTCAGACAAAATAGCCACTTTCAGGCCGTTGTAACCCCAGCAGGCTTACAATCGAAAAGAGACGGGGGTGGGGGGGTGGGGTGGGGAGAGAGAAAAAGGGAAGGGGAAACAGAGGAAGAGGCAAGGATACATACATGAAATCGTGAGGTCTCAGGTGCACGTGCTTGGCTTAGTTACAAAGGTGTAGTTACTCATTTAATGTTACACAAGATATGATGATTCAGGATAAGTCAGCAAGGGGGCATAATAAATTGACAGGACAGGCTAAATTGAGCTATTCAATTTATCCTCATAGAGGATAAATTCAATTTATTCTCTGTGCGGCTAAATTGAGCTATTCAATTTATCCTTATACAGATATGATGTTATCTTCATTTGTGGATGGAGAAGTGAGGCCCAGAAAAATAAAATTACCTAGTTAAAGTCTCAGAATGAATCATTATCAGAAATGGAAGTAGAAGCCAGAGCTGGTGAATTCCAAATTGCTGTCATAGCCAGAAGTGCAGGCTCCCTCTCAATAAGGATTGCCATGGACATGGTAGTGTTGTTCGTCCACATTATAGTTAAGGCAGAGAGCTTTCCATATAAGAGTCCAAACTTCAGACTGGTATATTCTTAGTTATCCTGATTTTAAAATGAACCGGGGTGGGGGTTGTAGGTGTATAATTATGCATATGGAAAATTATGAGGCATTTGTTGAGGGGATCCCCAAGTTCTAGCCCTTGAAAGTTAATGGTTGAGGTACTTAAAAGTTCTTACTACCATTTTTCAGGGACCTGATTTATTCAAAAAAGCATCAATTGGGATGAAAATTGCCATGTTGCTTTTTCTGCCCACCTACTTTCCTCTTTTAATTAGTTTTATTCACTCACACTAATAATTTCAAGTTAGAATTGCTTCATGTTACATAGTCAGAAATTGGAATTCTAGAATTCACAGAAGTGGGGTGATACTTGTTAAGAAACAGCGTGAGAAACTAGTTCTCAGACTTGGGGCTGGGCCCTTAATAGGTGCATGGAAGGTGCCTGGAGCAGTGCATGAAGGGGCTCCCAAGTACCACAAACAAGAGGAAGAAGGGGGGGCTGTCTAAAAAGATGGGAATTGCTGGACTATTCGCAAACTTGCACTTTAGAGAATATATGGAAGAGCTTTTGGATATGCTGATTGCTACATTTGCCTAATTATTTTCAAGGAGATGAATACAAGTTAAACTATTCAAATAGATGAATACAGGTTAAACTATTGCAGCCAGTTTGCTGCTTGTCTTTTATGAGATGGTTGTATTTGTACAGCTCCCATTATAACCTTTCCTTTTCAGTTATTCTACAGTACTTTTGGGAAAGTTCTCTCTCCTCACTGGTAAAGTAAAATAAATCATTTGCTAGCCTTTTTAACAGCCCTAGCTATTGCGGTTTCTACTGTTCCTCAAAATATAAAGCGTCATAAGATTTAAAATATTCCCAGTGCAAACCAGGAGAAGAACAAGTCTTTTCATTTTGGAATTTTGCTGCTATGAAATTGCTTTTTGCTGGCATGATGAAGCCACAGTGGACTTCCAATAATATTTTGTAAGCTTATTCTTTAACTATAGCCCAATCTAGGTCTCTGAGTTTAACAAAACCTACAAAGCTCGCAGCAAAATCCAGAATTATTTTCTTGCAGGATTCTTTCTTAATGCAAACGTAGATCCATCGTTCTTCACAGCTGTGTATTTTAATACTAATATGTGGAACTCTCCCCTCACCCCCCTTTTATCATCTATATTGTGCATCCTGCATTCCTTAGACATTGTTTACAGTTTACACAATTCCATGTGAAGTTGTCCAGTTCTGGTAACTGTAAGAAACAGATACCGACTGTGTTGCCTGATCTTTTATATTCATTGTTTTATTTCATATCTTTGGAAACTTAATTTTGCTTTCATGTTTTTAAACTTGTTCTAAAATGCAGTTTACTTACAATGGGTACAATCCTTATTTGTCCAGCTGTGTGCATGTAAGTTTAGGACTAACTGCTGTGCTTGGCTTTTGTGGGCACTGAATCTTCTGTCACAGTGAGAGGCACCATTGCCTGTCACCCACTCTTATTTGTCCATGCAGTCTTATTCCCCCATGTCCCCAAGCCTAGCACAGTCAATCTTAAGTGTGAGGTAAGTTACCACTTATAAATATGTCCCAGGGATGGAGATACATTTTGTACTCCCACATTACAGTCACATCCTGAGCATGGATTTGGTGCACAACTGTGCCTCTTGTGGTGAATGATTATTTGGCACTTCAGAGTTCAACTCATTTTATTTATTTACTTTTAGAATTTATATGCCACCCCCTCCTGCCTCAGGCATCTCGGGGCGGCTCACAATATATTAAAACATAAAAACATTAAAATAATGCATAACAATTTCAATTAAAACAATGTAAAATCCCATCCCCCCCGTATCCTAACCCAACCCACCCATCCCATCTTCCTCGGGAAAGGCCCGATGGAACAGCCAGGTCTTACATTGTCTGCGGAAAGAGGGGAGGTCGGCAGCCAAGTAGATCTCCGACGGGAGGAAGTTCCACAGCCGTGGCGCAGCCACAGAGAACACCCTCCTCATAGTAGACACCCGGGATTTAATTTAATTATTTAATTTATTTAAATTTCTTTCCCGCCCTTCGCCAAAGGCGCAGGGAGCTTACAATATTAAAAACACAGAAAACATTAAAATCCTGTAAAAAAACCCACTCAGGGATGTGGAACCTTTTCCCTTCCAGGGGCCACTTTGAAAATTAGTACAAAACTACAAGCTCTGGGGGCCACATAGAAGTTCATGGTGGGGGATGCGCTCAGGAAGAGGAAGGTCCAGATCATGGATCTATGCCCTGGATCTGCCCCCTAACCTTGTGTGCATGCCCTCATCTCTGCTCCCTTACCTTGAGCTCAGTCTGTCAGTGCTTGGAAGTAGGGGCCAGATCCAGGAACTGGAAAGGGGCCAAATGAAAACTAGCCATGGGACACATTTGGCCCCCAGGCTTGAGTCTCCCCACCCCTGAACTAATGTGTGTAGAACCCGCTTGTGCATCTGGATGTGTAAGGAATGTGTCCCGTGGTGATAGTATAGTTCAGGGTTGGGGCTCTTCAGTCCCAGGTTGCTCCATCAGCCTTTAATTCTGGTCCACCATGACTTCCCCATGGTTGTTCTTGGTCAATCCACTGCCAGGGTTGTGCTGGCCCAGACTACTGGAGCAGCTGGCAGAAAGAGTTCTATTGCTTCTGGCTGCACTTCAGACTCCAGCCCACCCTCTCCCAACCACCCAGGCAGTGACTGAGGTTTGAGTTTGCATTGGTGGGCAGACGTGTGGCTGCTGCTTCACAAGTTCTTGTGTTCAGTTTTAACTTGCCAATGTGGTCTCCAAGACAAAAATAAAAATGTTCCTCATCATGGGTAATATGATGATGGCTAAAATTTTGAAATGTTCTAAGTGCTTGTGCTTTCAAAGAGGACCTTGGAGACCTAAGTGACTTAGGCATACCACACGCATGATGGTTTTAAACGATTAACCCAAGTTATACTTAGAGGAGTTTGATCATTCAAATATCTAACTTTTCAGTCATAATCTGTTCAGAATACTTCATAGGAATACCTCTTGGTGATCTAAACGAAGTTTGGGAAAATTGGTTATTCCCTTTATTTCAAATTTGAATTGGGGTTGGGGCTGTATAATGTGTTATATGCTGGTATTCAGAATAAATTATTCTAATCTGGATGAGTCCTTTTCCTTTACAGAATGGAAAACAAATGGAACTTCATTTTGGACATATAGCCTGCAACCCCCAAGCCACTTACTCCAGAAAAAGTGGTTTTGTGGACGACAGCCTTACCTGACAGAAAAACAGGAAGAGCTGATTACACTCAGCTAAATTTATTATTGGATTTGTTTAATGGTCTATTTTATGCAAAATGAAAGGAATGAATGCCCCAGACATTTAGCTAACTAGAGAAGATCCAGTGTTTTGGACAGTTTTTCAATATTCCTTGACTTAAAAGCAAAGAGTGGAAGAAGTAGAGATGGGGTTTTGTCACTCTGGAAAATTCATTTAAGTAGTTTTAATAGTCTCTCATGTGGCCATGGTGTTCTGAACCCTACTGTTCCTCTGCTCTTTGTAAATAACAGTGGGATTTTAAAAGTAGTTAAACAATTTGAATAGTGCAAAAAGAAATTTTGACTAAGCCCTGTGGCTGATTCGTTCAGCCTACAGGTCGGATCTTCAGACTTTATTTTCATGAATATTCCATTGACTTTAATAGAATTACTCACATTCATAAGGGTTTGTGGGATTGGAAGGCTGGGATTTTCAAAGGAGCCTGAAGGCATGAGATGCCCTTAATTCCACGGTTTACTGCCCAGCCGACCACAATGTCACCCTGAACATCTTTGCTTGGGTTTACAATAAAGACCTGCTGAGAAATGAATTCTCTGTAGTCAATCAGTAAACATAATTTTTGTGCATGAAAATTAATGCTATTGTAAAATAGCAAAAAACTTAACTAAAGTGTTGGTAAAAAAGAACTATGAAAGAGTTTTATTTACATGGCATCTGTTTTTGCTTTTCCTCTCAGGTTACATATTTGGGAAAGGTATCTACAACAGGGATGCAGTTTTTGTCTGGCTGTACAGAAAAACCTTTCATTGAATTATGGAAGAAGCACACACTAGCCAGAGAGGAAGTCTTCCCGGCTAATGCCCTTCTGGAAATCCGCCCCTTCCAAGTTTGGCTTCATCATCTGGATCTCAAAGGCGAGGCCACAGTCCACATGGATACCTTTCAGGTGGCGCGTATTGCTTACTGCACTGCCGACCACAATGTGAGCCCGAACATCTTTGCTTGGGTTTACAGGGAGATCAATGACGACTTGTCCTACCAGATGGACTGCCATGCTGTAGAGTGTGAGAGCAAGCTAGAGGCCAAGAAGTTGGCTCATGCCATGATGGAGGCCTTTAAGAAGACTTTCCACAGCATGAAGAGTGATGGTCGGATCCACAGGAATAGCTCGTCTGAGGAAGTGTCTCATGAATTTGAATCAGATGATGGCTGAATGAACTCATTGATTTGGCAAAGGCATAAATGGCCTAGGAAATAGGAGCTGATAGATGGATAAGCAACAATTCAAATTGGGAATGAAAAGACTGCCAAACAATTGGCTGGCCGGATTTTTAAATCAAAAGAGCAATTCAGTACCTGAAGATATGCATCATTAAAATAATTATGTTATGTTGAAATCTGCTGCTGTTATAAATGTGAGAAAAAGCTTCCCCCCAGGATTATCTTCTCAACCACATTCTGGTCCATTATAGTTCAAATCCATCTTCTCTAACACTGATTCATTCCCTTTAGCCTTAGGAAACCCATCAATCAATTGTAATGGTAGATCCTCTAAGATTCACAGTGCTGATGCATAGTCATAAGTGGAACAGATTCCAGAAGAAAGAATCTCATTCCATGGCATATCGCTAAGCCTGTTGGCCACACACAGGTTAAAATAGCTTCCCTTAACCTTTTAGATTAATGACCTGACATTCTGCAGCTAATTCACATTTCACAGTTTAAATAAAAAAGATGCTTATATCTACACATTATATCATATGTTATCTTTTATTTTATTCATTTTGCCTAATTTCTTAACATACCTGCAACCACTCATCTCCCATCTAGCACCATTCATTTATAGTTTCTGAATATAGTCTGCAGGATACCAAAAGGGAGGGAGGGGAATCCACGATGCTTGGTAATACAGTGAGCCACCTCCATTATCTGTGCATTTTCAAACCCTGATTTATTTGATATGAAAGCTGGGCCGTTGCTGAGAGTTGTGTGACATACTGCTAAGACCTTGGATTTGTCACCAGTTGAACTGCGATTCATGATCAGCCTCAGGTCTGTAGTGATGTGAGTGATAGCCTTAACTCCGCAGCAGTCCACATCACCAAATGATCTTCACTTATTTCATTTCCCTGGTACTGCCTGCTCCCAAGAGTTGGGTTACCATAAAGGTCAAGGTGTCTCTGACAGTTAAAAGGCATAGGCCTTTGGAGTCAGGTTTGAGTTTGTTCTGGTTCAGAAGCTCACGCTAAGATTTCCTTGTCTACGGATAAAAAAGGTTTCATTACTTTCATAAGTGCAAATACAGTATTCAATAAAACGTCAATACAGAATAAAAGAAGTTATGTCACTAAATGTTTGTGAGGCCAAGAGCAGATTGATAGTTTGCAGGTAATGCTGCTCCTTTCTGCAGTTTTGTTCTCAAATCATGGTAATGTTAGGGGCACTAGAGCACCTTACAGAAGCCTTAAAAGAAAGCTAATTGAAGCTCTATGTCTGTTGTCTTGTGTGTTTCCCTGTACACTGTGGGTGAGTGTGCGTGTGTGTGTGTGTGCGCCTGTGTGTATGTCCACTGTTAAAGCATGTAGATTAAGCATGGAGACATATTGAGGAGGACATACACCTCTTGAAAATATGCTTGTTGCTTTCCAATGTATGTAAACTATTCTCCAGCATAAATGCATTCATACTTTAATAAAAAATATGTTTGAGTTAAAAGCATGCTAGTTTTAGGCTTTTTTTCTAGCATAAAAAGCAAACTGTCCTCTTGTTTGGATTCTGGACTCCACTCCTAACACATTATTTTGGAAATGGCAATTGAATTAATTGAGGGGTGTAATATATGTTTATATATTTTAAAATATAAAACAATGGGATTTTAAAATATTAATTTATTTTAGCTTAACACATTACACTGATTTCCATAAGAGGCAAGGGGTCTTTTATTGTTTCCTGTGAAATATTAGAATTGAATTATTAGAATTTTATAATTTAGTTTTCCCTTGTTTGAGTGCATGTCAATGTCAGTTTTATAGTTTCAGCTTTGCCGAAGATGGAAGTGAGTTTCTATAGGCCGTGAATACAGCATACAGAGCCCTGTTAAACAGAAACAATATCTTGCCTTCCTCCCATAAACCATGGAATGTGTCCGGGTCTTTCATCTGTGTCAGGTGTGAGGAACAAATACTGGATCTAGGAGTGCCTTCTACAAGCAGACAGACAGGAGGTCAGGGCCTGATATTGGAGGGCCCTATAAATGGGATCTTATCAGTGAGATTTTCTTCTCTCCATTGAGGCTGGTAAGATGCTGGCTTCATGTACAATCTGTATTTTTTGTTTCAGAACTCTTGACTGATAAACAGGGATTGTTCCCTTTTGAAACAACAATGTTTTTTGGGATGTGGGTCAGCTTCCCCTTCCTTCCCATGTGATGGCGTGCAACGTCTGTGGTAAAGAAACCACAAGGTATTTCTCCTGCAATATCTTTGATTGTCGGAATACTCAGAAATGTGGGGTTTGCTACCTCATGCCACACTCATTATGCAGAAATGTTACATCTTACAAACATTTGAATATGATGTCAGTAAAGGCTAACTTATCATGACTGGTAATTTTACCATGAACTAACACTGACCTGGCTCTGGTACTTTTGTAAAGAAGTGGGTATTTTGTGGTAATTATTGCTCACAGTTAAGATGCTCCTTTCTAATGCTTTTACAAGGAGTAACGATTCTGCAGATAGGAAGTGTTCTGAGTGTTCTCACAAGCAGTAATACCGCAGAGTATTGTATCTCTTACTTTAATGTGGAAAAAGGACAGAGTTACTCCCACATATCTATGCAACCACGCTTTCTTTCCTTATTTTTTTTATAATTTTGGACCAATTTGGCTGACAGTCAGTTTGAGATTCACCCTCTTACATCCCTCATAGTAGTTTCAGGCATTCCCTTGAGAAACTTCAGCAGACTCCTGATATCACCTGTACTGGCTATGTACTATATATTCCTGCTGGGAGACAGGTCCAGAAATATTTTTCATAGAAAATGTCTCTTTATTAAGCCTAAACCTTTCAATTTATCAAGCTGTGGAGGGAGGTTTGTTTATTGTTAAATGGAGCTCTAATAGGTATGTGATACATTTTGTCCTTTTGTATTTTGCATCATTACTCAGAATGTATTGGGAGAAGGTTGTTAAATATAAAAACAGAACTGCAAAAAAGAAGTTGTATAAATTATGTGATACCAGAGAATACTGGAATAGGCTCTTTATTATACCGTAGTAATACTAAGCATACCAGTTTCCTGGTATTGATTTATTTGTGTCAGTTTTTTTTATTTAATAGTCTATTTCAGCCTGCCACGCTGAACCCTGGACCAGGATCGGTCTCGGATCCCAGTCCGTAATCAGACCAGCCGTCCTTTAGGCCTGCCAGCCTGATAGCAGAGGGGAATCGGGGAGGGGGCGGGACTGCATGGCATGATGTGAAGCTGCCCAGCCCCGCCCCCTGCGCTCCGCCGTCCGGCCACCCTCCAGGAGACGCCCAATCAGGCCACTGTGCCCGATCCCGTACCACGGTCTGGACCACGATCAGGAACGGGGCAAGGTAACAGACGTTGCTTTCGCCCCATTCCTGATAATGGTTCAGCTAACCACAATTCTGGAGATGAGGCCGGCCTCACCTCCAGAATCGTGGGGTATTTTCAGACGTTATGAGATCACGGTGAACCACAGTCAATTCCAGTATGGTGACCGTGAGCTCGTAACGTCTGTTGAGGCCAACCGTGATTCCCACCAGATGTTCACCCCCGTGAATCACGGGCGGGAATCACTTTGACCACACAAACGGCCCTCCTGCCCAGACGAGGGCCATTTGCGTAGTCAAAGCGATTCCCGCCCGTGATTAACGGGGGCATCACGTCTGTCCCCTGACCACAGTCCAGCATTGACCGTGGCGCCTGCCCATCTCCTGGAGGGCGGGCAGCCAGGGGAGCGTGGGGGGGGCGGGGCTGTGCGGCCACACATTGCGCCGCGCAGCCCCACTCCCCCAGATTCCCCACCGGAATCGGCCAGCACGTCTGCTGGCCGTGACGGCGGGATTCTGGTGGGGAATCATTTGGGTGATTCTGTGACGGGGCGAATGCCGCCCCGTCATGTCTGAAAATACCCGTGGTTAGCTTTTAACCCGGCCAGGAATTCACCATGGTGAACATCTGGCGGGGCTCAAACAGATGTTCATGCAATCACAGCCACCACCCTGAATCCTCTGTGATTCAGGGTGGTTGACTATAATCCTGTAACATCTGAAATTACCCCTACAAAGGAGCATTTAAAGATGTATAATGTCAATACAAACTTCAGATGCAGGACTATATATCATCCTTAGAATTTATTTATCAAACTGTGGTAAGAACAACTTTTGTTTTCCTAAGGAGTGCTTTAAAATCATTTGTGTTTTGTGATCCATTTATGGCTATTAGACAAGTAGATGTTTCCCATTCATCTGTGTAGTAATTTCTTTTTCAGGAATTAAAAAGCCAAAGGACCTTTTCCTGACAACTGACTTTGATCCTAAATGCTTTTGCTTTTTTTAAACATAGCAGCTCTTATGTGAGAGAAGCAAAAGCAAATGTTACTATGTTTGCATTACCATTCGCATTCCCAAAATGTGTTTAAAACTGCTGGACACATTCACCTTCGTTATATCCCCAAGTCCTTCTAGATTGTGTTAATACGGGGAGTCATTTTTGGAAGGCTGTATTTTAACAATGTTATTGCTTTCCCTAAACAGTGCATTGAACCCTTAGATACCCAAGGACTTGTTCCAACCTAGATTTAGTCTTTGTTTTGCCTTTATTATACTATGGAGAAATCTCACAGCTATAATGCTCTCCCAAACCTCTATGTATTTACCTGCTTTTCCTGACAGTGGAGATGAGCTTCTTTCAGGTGTAGATAACTGCAACTGTGAGAGCCTAATGTCTATAAGCAAAGTCAACATGTGGCTAAGCCTAGAAGCAAAGTCACTCCAGTGCCTCTTGACCTCCTAGTGCTCAATCCTTCTTTTGCAGTCACTTTTAGGGAGCAAGTTTCAGTGCTCTAAACTTTCATCTCCATGAAATGGTCCATTGAGCCCAGCATACTGTCCCTGACAGTGGCCATACTTGTTCGCTTCAGAGAAGTGCCTAATAGGACATAATGGTGTGATCCATTCTCAGCTGTTTACTCCCAGCTCAAGACAGTNCCGCCTATCTGCAGGACCGCCTCACCCTCCGTGTCCTGGAATGATCCTTGCGGTTGGCTGGGGCGCCCTCCTCGAGGTCCCCCGGGTTTCCACTAGGCTGCCAGCCTCCCCTCTCCGCAGACAATGTAAGACCTGGCTGTTCCGCCAGAGCTTTCCCGAGGGACATGGGGTGAGTGGGTGGGGTTGGGGGGGAGGGGGGACTGCGTTTATATTGGTTTTTTCATGGCAATTATTATTATTTATTTTAACGTTTGAAAATGTTTTTTAAATGTTGTGAGCCGCCCCGAGATGCCTGAGGCAGGAGGGGGTAGCATATAATTTTTAAGATAAATAAATAAATAACTTTACTTTAATGCTCTCAGCATGGTTCTGAATTTAACAGCAGGAATGTAAGAAACATATGATTGGTTTGTTTTGGGGTGGGTTTTTTTGGTGTTTTTTTAAAAAATACAGAATATTCTTCCTCCAAAGGTTTTCCAGTTCCTCTCCCCACACACATATGCAGGACAAGTATGAGTAAATTCGATCTTCTACAATATCCAAAACCTTGTCATTTTTTCTGTTGTACTTTAAGACTCAGTTTTATAGTAATCAGTTATTTTAAAAGAAATTGGTAGGTTTAGGGCTTTTTGTATTTGTTTCATTCTTCAATGACAATTGTTTGCTTAAAAAAATGAAAAGCCTGAAATTAAAGCAAACTTTAAAATAAAAAGCATATCTATTTAATATGTTAATATTTAACATTTAATATTACACAAAGCTGTTTGCCTGCGCAATGGTTATTTACAGCTCAGCATAGTTTTACTTTAATATTTTTCATTAAAAAGATTATTTTTAAAGCGTAATCACTGGCTGACTAATGTTTATATCCCATTTTGCCTTTTTTCATGTTTGTCCTCCCTTTCATACTGGCGTAGGTCTGGGCTTTATAAGCACCTTTTAATTTTTTTTAGTTTTTTCAATAAGTGGTAAGTACCTCTCAACTCACTTTAACTCCTGCTCTGTTCCCACAAGCAGGATGAGAACCAGAACAACTCATAATACATAGGATTTAATAGAACTGATGAGGTCTGTGTATAACAGACTAGACGTTCTTAAAAACAAGTCATTCAAGGAATTTCTAATTTGTAGAACTAGGTTTATCTTGGGTATTTTTTTTTTGTTCCATAGGTCTGAGAAGTGCACTTTGGGAAAAGATAGCTCTGAAATTCATCATAATCAGTCATTACCAGATTTGTGCCAGGTGCCATATGTGGAGTAATGCTTAGGGAACCTGGGAAATAATTAGTCACTGAGGTTGCATTCTCACCTGCGGCAGTGGTGGCGGCAGTGGGAGGGAGAAGGGAGATGCGNACATATTTTTTTTATTTTCTGTCCCAGAAAGTACACTTCTGGTCCTGGACAGTCGACTTTTGGTCCCAATGTTTTTGTTTTCTATACCAGTTTTTCAGTTTTCCATCCTGATACACCAATCGGTAATCAGAAAATCAAAAAATTGGTACAGGAAATTACCAAATTTTACTGGTATCTGGGTTCCCGATTGGTTCACAGGTAGCCCGTCAAGTTCTTAATGTGGTACTTGAAATATGGGTGGAATAGGGTGGCTCATGTAAGCCTGAAGGGGCCTTGTTTATGCTGCTTGAGCAACTACAGAGTATATCACAGGCTTTGGAGCATACCCAGTTAGGACTAGGAAACTTCCCTGAGTCTTGATTCCAAGAGCATGGCCACTGGCCAGTAGAGCCTGCAGATCACTCCAGAGACTTAGGCTGCTTGCCCATGTACTGATTTTAACGTGCAAATCATTCTCACGTTAAATTACCAGTAACTTGAGTTTACAGGTAGGCTGCGTGCCTACGTTAATTTTTTCTGGGGTTTTGGATTCATTATAGAACATAATGGATCTGTGCCCATGTTACCTGTTGGGCTGGGCTGGGGTGGGTTTGTGGTGGTGGTGCCGTGGATTGCCTCCCCTCTCCCGCTCAGCAACTCTCTCAGCGGTGGTGGTGGCAGCAGCTTCTCCGGCCAGATCTCCTGCCGGCTCCTTCTGGCTGCTTCCCGACCTGTCACATGGGGTCTTCCAGGGTGGCACAGCCAGACAACATCCTTCTGCGCCATCCAGGGAGGCCCTGTTGGGAAGGGTTGGAAGCAGCCAGAAGATGCTCAGGAGGGTCGGCTGGAGAAGCTACTGCCACCGGCACCAGGTGAGTCCCCCATCCTAAACTCTCTCCCCCCGTCTTTACCATGGCCTGGGGGGTAATCCTCCCCACCCTGCCTTGCCCATGGATCCCCTCTTCCTCCTGGGCTGGGCAGGGCTGGGTGTGTGTGTGCCTCCCCACCCTCACCAATCCTTTCTCCTCTCCCCGAAACGAATGTTAGTTTAACAAACGACAAATTTGAATACACACATTCAAATGTAATGTGTTTCTACCAACATGAGTCATAGGGTTAGATTTTCCAGCCCTATCATCCATGATGAAACTAACGTTAGTTTCCCTGCTGAATGAAGAAGGCTGCTTGCACAAATTACACAATCTAATGTGAGATAGAAATTAATGTTAGACTGTGTAACGTGGGCAAGCAGCCTAAGTCCAAAGACATGCTCAGTGAGTGTGTGTCAGACTGAGCATGCCCAATCCCTTTATTGGGACTGAGCTCAGTCTAGCTGGGGTGGCCGTAGGAGAAGGAGCTCTGCAGAGGCTCTCACCTCCTAATCAAGCAAGATCCGCCTGAAACCTGGAGGTCAGACAGAATGAGCAGCGATCCTCCAGAGGAGCAACAGGGAGACAGCTTTGTCCCCAAGTGGGATCTGCTCAGCTTGGGACGCGCGCACGCACACACACACACACACACACACACACACACACACAGACTCATGTTACTTTTAGCAACCCAGAGGGGTCATAAGACTGAAAGGGACTCTAGTCCACACAGACTTTTCATACTACTGGTGGTGTAGGCTTGGCTGGAGGCCAAGGACAGGGACCCCACTACAATGAGGCCTTGTAGTGAACTACTTACCCCACCAGGATTAGTACCTGAAGGCGGGTAAGGAGGTAACCACTGATTCCCCAGACGTCACCCCAGCGCCCTCCTAGCGAGGCCTGGGAAGACCCCCTGTCACAATGGACTTTATCTACTAAATTAAGTACTCATTTCAGCTCACCCTAAGCTATCAAGCCTCTCATATGGGAGCCGTTCCATACCCTTTAGCATCTTTGTTGTCCTTCTCTAGTCCTTTTCTCATTCTGTATCTTTTTTGAGATGGGCAACCAGAACTGCTCAAGGTGCAGTTGCACCGTAGATTTACCTATTTTCAGATATACATATTTTCAGATTTCAAATGTACATATTTACTTATTATGATATTTTCTCTTTTATTTACTTATCCCTTTCAAAATAATTCCTAACCTTCTGTTTGTCTTTTTGACCGAGCTCAGGTCTTCCAAGAATTGTCCACAATGAATGAATTGTCCATGATGAGAACCGTGACATTGTTTATCACTTTTGTAGCACTTTAAGCATTCAAAGTGTTTTACAATTCCTATCTAGTTCACTCTCACGACAACCTTGTAAGGTGGGTCACTATT
>QEPC01003437.1:3848556-3864489 GCA_003113815.1 Sphenodon punctatus
GGGTGAGTGGGTGGGGTTGGGGGGGAGGGGGGACCGCGTTTATATTGGTTTTTTCATGGCAATTATTATTATTTATTTTAACGTTTGAAAATGTTTTTTAAATGTTGTGAGCCGCCCCGAGATGCCTGAGGCAGGAGGGGGTAGCATATAATTTTTAAGATAAATAAATAAATAACTTTACTTTAATGCTCTCAGCATGGTTCTGAATTTAACAGCAGGAATGTAAGAAACATATGATTGGTTTGTTTTGGGGTGGGTTTTTTTGGTGTTTTTTTAAAAAATACAGAATATTCTTCCTCCAAAGGTTTTCCAGTTCCTCTCCCCACACACATATGCAGGACAAGTATGAGTAAATTCGATCTTCTACAATATCCAAAACCTTGTCATTTTTTCTGTTGTACTTTAAGACTCAGTTTTATAGTAATCAGTTATTTTAAAAGAAATTGGTAGGTTTAGGGCTTTTTGTATTTGTTTCATTCTTCAATGACAATTGTTTGCTTAAAAAAATGAAAAGCCTGAAATTAAAGCAAACTTTAAAATAAAAAGCATATCTATTTAATATGTTAATATTTAACATTTAATATTACACAAAGCTGTTTGCCTGCGCAATGGTTATTTACAGCTCAGCATAGTTTTACTTTAATATTTTTCATTGAAAAGATTATTTTTAAAGCGTAATCACTGGCTGACTAATGTTTATATCCCATTTTGCCTTTTTTCATGTTTGTCCTCCCTTTCATACTGGCGTAGGTCTGGGCTTTATAAGCACCTTTTAATTTTTTTTAGTTTTTTCAATAAGTGGTAAGTACCTCTCAACTCACTTTAACTCCTGCTCTGTTCCCACAAGCAGGATGAGAACCAGAACAACTCATAATACATAGGATTTAATAGAACTGATGAGGTCTGTGTATAACAGACTAGACGTTCTTAAAAACAAGTCATTCAAGGAATTTCTAATTTGTAGAACTAGGTTTATCTTGGGTATTTTTTTTTTGTTCCATAGGTCTGAGAAGTGCACTTTGGGAAAAGATAGCTCTGAAATTCATCATAATCAGTCATTACCAGATTTGTGCCAGGTGCCATATGTGGAGTAATGCTTAGGGAACCTGGGAAATAATTAGTCACTGAGGTTGCATTCTCACCTGCGGCAGTGGTGGCGGCAGTGGGAGGGAGAAGGGAGATGCAGCAGCGCGGAGGAGCCAGAGGCCAGGAAAAGAACTGGTGTGAATGGGGATATGCCGCGGCTTCTCTCGCGCATGTCAGTGTGCAAAATCCTGCCCTGACATGCGCGAGAGAAGCCGCGGCAGATCCCCATTCGCACCGGCTCTTTTCCCGGCCGCTGGCTCCTCCGCGCTGCCGCGTCTTCCCTCGCCCCTCCCGCTGCCGCCACTGCTGCCGCAGATGTGAATGCAGCCTCAAACACATATTTAAAATTTTAAAATAGAGGAATAAATCCTACTTGCATTAGTCACCTAAAGGACCTATTCCAAGGATGAGCCCATAGTTACTACGTGCCCCTTGTTGCCTTCGAGGTACAAATCAATGCACTCAGATACAAAATATTAGTCTTTTCTTTTTGATAAATCTTCATGGAACCCTCCATAGTAAAAATATGCAATAGAGACTGCTTCCCATTGGCTCAGTGCTTTATATGGATAAGAGCACAGTTTGTGAACCCATGGGTTTAAGTGACAATAAACGGTATTATAACCAAAGCTGATGGCTTTGCAAAATAACCTGGAAAGGAAAGCAAAGCTAGCATTTAATACTGTCAACTCTTTCCATTTCCTCAATAAAAAAGGAAATGTTCTGTTTTCATAATAAAAAAACATATCATCTTTATAGCAATGGGCAAGTCTCCTGTCTGAGGCGCCCAGGTATCATGCTATTGCTGATGGGCTGGAATATTTTGCTGCTGTGTCAGCTAAGAGATTTTCTATTCAGGCCTAAAAGGGCTTGTAAGGCAATGGCTGTAAATACTAAGTAGAGGAGAAGTGGAATTTGGAAGATGGGAACATTTTGAGCATTAAGACCTGAACTTCAGCATGGAACAGCGCCAGTCTTTCATCAGTAGAGTACATAACATTGAGGAAGGAAAGCATAAACAGCAATGTCTAGGCATAGAATAGGATGACCCAAGAAATGTAGTTCTAAAGGGGAAAACATTCACAGCAGACCAGATGAAGAAAAAATATCATTGTAGCCAATTTAGGTTGTTCAGACATCAGTTTGGTACATCAGTTTTCTTGAATACAAGCATTTTATGGGTCATTTATTTTCTGTTTATAATAAAATAAAATCTCCCCCTTTCCCAAATCCACTGTCAGCAAATAACATGACTTCACATAAGAAAGCAATTGTGCATTCCTAACAGATTATTTTTAATGTAGGCTAGATACGCTAAATAGATTTGGGACTCAGATGCCTTGAGAGAAACAGCCTCATATCAAGCTATCAGAGATTGTTTATTTTACATTTTACAGTCTTGGACGCTCCTCAGCTCCAATACTGGCTTATTCTCTGTACACTCTCTCTAGCACAAGGCTCTGTGTATAGGCACATACTGGCACACAACCAGAGAAGGGGAACCCGAACGCCTCCTCAAAGAACACACAGCCTATGTTTCTCCTCTTTTCCTCCCTTCCTGCACCATTCCCAGCTCTGTTTGAGTCCAGGAAGGGATAATGTGGGCTGCAGGGGGAAGCGACAGGGAAGTATGTGAGGTATGAGCAGAAGACCGCTCAATGTGGCCAGACAGAGGTTTGTGTCCTGGGAGAGTAGGGTGGCCAAGGGAACGAAGGCAGTGCTGATGTCTGTACTGCCTACAATCCAAATGCAAAGCGGGGTGTAGGGTAAAAACAGATGTGACATTGACCCGCTTTGGTCTGCTGTGGCCTGGGACCCACCTGTACATGTGTGCAGGTGCCAGCAGATGTTGGCACAGTATTGCCCCAAACCATGTTGGTAGCTATCCAGGAAAAACTCTGTGGTCATAGCCTGGGCTAAGGTCCACCCGACTGGGCCAAAATGGTCCACAGTGGGCTAGCACATCTGTTCCTATGCAGCCAACCTGACTCTGGCCAGGGGCCTCCATGGCCAGCGGTCGCAGCTGTGCCTCATTGGCTGCCCATTCTGGCAGGGGCAGGGCTCTGGGACCAATGTGTGAGTGGGGCAGCTGCATGCATATTTGTTGTGCTCCCTGTCCGACCCAGGCTGTGCTGGCAGCAGAACGGCTGACCCTATTCCCCATTTCCCATAGGCAAGCAGGGGAAAAAAACAAAGCTAGCTCACAGCTTGATGCATTAGAGCTATCCTATTGTCTACCAAGGCTTAGGCATGCAAACTACTAAGCATATTCATATATCTACTGCCTTTTTAAACCTACAGAGAATGAGGGATTTATTCCCTATATTCACTGAGGAACTTATCATCTCCTTAACCTAGGGATTCGCCACAACAAATTTGAGACTTATGACTCCTTTCATTAAAATAATTGTCTTGCTCCAGACTGAGTTATAGAAACCATCAGGTGAGGATAAAGTAAATCAACAAGGGAATCAAAACTTCGATCACCAATTTGGGGTCAGCAGTAACTATAGAACCTTTCAATTGCAAGAATGGGGCCGTGTTCAAAAGACCATTAATAGAGGCCTCTAAGTGAGGATCCCATTTAAGCCACCGGACTGCAACCTCCGCCTGGGCACTATGTGCAAGGGAAGGAGCTAATCAAAATTCCATACCCTCAACAGGCGAAGATAGTTTTAAAGACAAAGTTTGATGGTTGGTATCAACCACCAATAGTATCTTATATAGCTTATAGCTTCACCTATAAAGCTCTTCACAACCTTGCTCCTCCCTACCTCTCTGCGCTGTAATTTCCCTCCGTACTCCAGTCCGTGAACTCCGCTCCTCCTCTGTCCCTTCTCTCACCCTTCCACTCCTCCCCTGCTCCCCCAACCACCTTTGTCCCTTCTCCCTAGCTACCCCCCNGTAATTTCCCTCCGTACTCCAGTCCGTGAACTCCGCTCCTCCTCTGTCCCTTCTCTCACCCTTCCACTCCTCCCCTGCTCCCCTAACCACCTTTGTCCCTTCTCCCTAGCTACCCCCCATGCCTAAAGCTCCCTCCCTGCCCATATCTGCCTCGTCCCCTCCTTTCGTACCTTCAAATCCCTCCTCAAGACCCACCTCTTCCGCTCTGCCCTCCCCGACTCCTCCTCGCTCCCCTCACCTAACTCCTTCTGATACCCTCCATCCAGTACAATCTATTACCTAATGTCTGTGTATTCATATCCTCACCACATGGACCAACCAGCAATCATTCTTGATGTAACCAAGCCAAGTGCGTGCACCTGGGACCTCATATCCTCGTGAACGTTACACTTCTTGTCTCTCCCTCTGTTCCTCTTCCTTCATCTCCCTCCCCCACCCCTGTCTTTCATATTGTAAGCCTTGGGGCAGGGACCGTGTCTATTAAATTACTTTGTAAAGTGCTAGGTACATTGCTGGTGCTATATAAATGTTTGCTAATAATAATAATAAATAATAATATCTTAAAATCAAAGACACAAGAAAGTAGAGAACTAGCAACCAAGGCATAATCTATGACACTTGCTCTCTTATCAGAAAAAAATAATAAATTCACCTGGGAAATCACCAGGGGTATTTCTACTGAGAACTGTCAAATCTAGGTGCTCCACCAAGGGAATAAATTGAGTACCTGCTTCATTAACTCATTTGTCCCTAGAAGACCTCAGGTTCCTAAGGAATAAAAAAGGTTGCTCCTCCATATTCTGGAGCTTCATTGGGCCAGCTTAAAATATTATTGTTGGCAGGGCTGTAGGCCCGTGCATTTGTAGCAGAGCCTCTTGGAGATGTGTTTTGTGGGGTGAAATAGGTGGGACTGGGGTAGGGAGAGGGGAGGTCCCGAGGGCAGCCCCAGGTGTGGGGTGGATGCAGCACGAGGGTTGGGGCTGCCTGGTGAGAGCAGGCAGCAGGGAATGGGTTGGAGTGGGGAATAGGGGTTTGAGGCGGGAGGGGGGCTGGGTTGATATATATGCCTTCAAGTGGACTGCTATTGGGTTGATGTTTGATATATGTTTAGATTATGTATTGTTTAGATTATGTATTTTTATATTATGTACTGTTTATTATGCATTTATATTGTATTTCATTCATGAATGTAAGCTGCTACGAGACACCTGTGGTGTAGTCTGAGGGGTACAAAATTGAAATGATATCGGAAAAAAAAAAGAAATATCCACCCAAATCTGCTCACCCACAACATCCCCATTCCTGGCATTAAAATTGCCAATAATAAAAATAGCCTCCATAGGGTTCAAGGATATGAGAGAACCAAGAAACACTAGCAAGTCCGTCCAAATGTCAGCCCCATAAAAAGGAGACTGAGTTGGGGGAATATACACATTAACTCCTACCAGGGTGAAGGAATTTGCTAAGGTAATTCTACGTGCCGCTGGGTAGTTGGTTATCCCACCCAACAAAACAACTTCAGTCCTTAAGGAAGTTGCCACAAATATTATTAAACTCGCACTAGGACACCCCTTTGAGCCCACCTGGTAGGTTGGCATAGAATAGAAAACGAAACCTTCCAAATGTGAATCCTTGGTTATCCAAGTTTCCTGACAGAAAATAATATCAAGAGAACAGAGAAGCTCGGTGAACCCACTATCTCTTATTCTTGCTTTCCAGCTCCCTATATTCCATGACAAGATGGAAAGCTGCGGGCTCATCAAGCTAAATAGTCACTTGGAGTCACTAGTTATTTCTACAGATGGTTCATAACAGACTGCTCTGTTTCTAGAATTCCCTATTCCATTGGCAGTCATTACTCTCCAGCTCAGACATTAATTCATCTCGAAAAAGCTTGAGTCTGTCAACTATTTGAAGCTGTTCATCTGCAGAAAAGTCATGAAAAACATCTACCAAATCCTCCTCTTCTGGGGAGAGGCCCCCTGACTTATCCCCCTCCTTTTTTCTCAAAAGTAAAGTCTGAAATGCCCACCCCTTAGGTTGAGAGTGTGTGGGGAGCACTGAATTCTGTACCGCTTCCCCTAGCATATCTTCTTGTGTGTTGATCAGATTTGCTGTGGGCGGATCACACACACACACTCCTGGCTCAGTCCAGTGGACAGCAGAGTCAGGCTACTGAGTCTGTTTTGGGACATAAAGCTCTTCAGATAGATCTTAATAATTTTCAGTTTTGAGAAGGATTGCTCAGGGGTTGCTACTGTCATGGGTATGGTCAAGAAAAGTAGGCATGCAGGTCAGATATTGGGCAATCCAAAAGAAAGATCATGGGTTCCTTTATTGTCAATTTTTTGGAAATTTCTGATTTCAGACATGATCTGAAGGCTAGCAATTGGCCAGGAAGGACAGGGTGACAAGTCAGTTTCATATTGCCAGGTCAGAATTTCTCCAGCTGCATTCATTTCATCATCAGTTGCTGATGTCAGTATTGATGGCTGAAGAGCAGAAAACATAGAAACCACTTAATTTAGGCCCTCAAAGTGCCATTTCATCTGTGAGAAGACTCTGTACAGTGTAGCAAAGAACACATTAACGCTGAATCTTTCCTTTGTAGGTGTTAATCTTTGGTCCTCACAGAGCTCGTCATGAAACTTCTTCACCCTTGCTGCATGTCTCTCTTCAAACTCTGGGGTATTCCCCAAGTTTTGGACATTTCAACAGCAGTTTTGCGAAAGGAGTCATACTGACTTTGGACCTCTTGCAAATTAATATGAGAGGTCTGGAGAAGAGTTGCAGCTTTGCTGAGGTCACTTTGTGGAGACTGTTTGTAGCAGCTTTGAAATGCAGTTGTTGGATTCTATATTTTTGTGAGCAGTACAACAAGAAAGACAAACTGGAAGTGCTCCATTTTCGATTTCAGGGCTCTTGGCTCCAAGATTTCACCCTTGGTGCTCAGGAATGTTACCTTGGTAAGCACCTTGAGGATATCTGTGATGCAGTAGTGTGGGGCCATATTTATTTTATTTTTTATTTATTACATTTATACCCCGCCCCTCCTAAAACAGCTCGGGGCCTCTTACAATCTCAAAAGAATATATATATATATATATATATATATATATATATATATATATATATATAAAAATACAAACATAAAATATTTAAAACCCGGAGGGCAGGAGGGGCGGGATATAATTTTTAAATAAATAAATAAATAAATAAATAAAAAAGACAACAATTATTGGGAGGACCAGGGAACATGATAAATAATACAATAAATAAGGGTGAAGAGGGATAAAAACCCTCCTTAACCCCCCTCCCCTCCTCCCCAAAGGCCTGGGCGAACAGCCAGGTTTTAAAAATTCACCGGAATGTTAAAAGGCTTGGGGCCAGGAGAGCTTCCTCCGGGAGGGAATTCCAAAGGTGCAGCCTGGCCACCGAGAATGCCCTCTCCATTGTAGCCCCCCGCTTAACATGGGGGACCTCCAAGAAGGCACCCCCGGCAGACCGAAGGAGCCACTCTGGGGTGCGGAGGGTGAGACGGTCCCTGAGGTATGAGGGGCCCAGACCGTGAAGGGCCTTATAGATTAATACCAGAACCTTGAACCTGGCCTGGTTCGCTATTGGCAACCAGTGCAGAGTCCAGAGCACAGGTGTTATGTGCTCCCGACGACCTGTCCTGAGAGGAGGCAGGCCGCTGCATTCTGCACTAGCTGCAGTCTCTGAACCAGGAACAAGGGCAGCTCCACGTAGAGCGCATTGCAGTAGTCCAGCCTTGAGGTGATGAATGCATGGATGAGGGAGGCCAGGTTCGGGCCGGAGACATACAGATGCAGCCTCCACACCAGATACAACCGCCGGAAAGTGGCCTTCGCCACTACCTCCACCTGTCGCTCCAGGTGGAGATCTGTGTCCAATAACACCCCCAGACGCCGAACCTGCTGAGCTATAGGCGGGCGAACCCCCCCAATCAGGGGGTCCAACACCTCCATCGCTCTCCCCACCAACATCACCTCCGTCTTATTGAGCTTCAGTCTGCTCTGCCACATCCATTCCGCCACGACCTCCAGACACTGGGATAGCACCGATATTGCACTGACCACCTTGTTGGACACAGTCTCTTCAACGTGATGTTTGACTCAGATGCAAAAAAGCACAATGTATGTCATCGCTTGATACTGTGTGCGAAGAATGTGTGGAGATGTTCTGCTATTCCAAAGGACGTCCTCACTTCTAGAACATCTGACACAGCATAATCCAGGACTCACAATTTAAGTTGTTTGTAGCACAGTAGACATAAGTTGCTTTGGGTTGTTGAGCTATAATTCTAGCTTGCACATCACTATACACACTACTCATACTTGCAGCTCCATCATAACCTTGGCCTCACAGTTTTGCAATGTCTGGTCCATTATTTTTAATGCTTCTTAAAATAGTATGTGTCAAATAAGCTGCTGATTGATCTTCCACTTCAACAAAGCACAAGAAGGACCCATATATTCTTATTGGAGGTAGGCCAATTACCACTACTACCACTCGGAGTCAACATTTGGTGCCCTTTTCATCTGTCTTAGTAGACACATAGCAGACCACATGGCTGAGCTGATCCTTCTTCCCAATATCTTGGCTGTATCCATTATCACAGGGGGAAAAAAAAAAAAAAAGAACTAAGGGGGATTCTTCCATCCCTGACATGCTTTGAGAATATGCCAGTCAGTTCATTCTGCAGATCAGGACTCAGATACTTTACTGTTCTTTCTGGCATACTTAACAACTTGTCCAGTACTGGATCATATTTTGCAATAAGTGTGACAAGTGAATGAAAATTCCCACGATTTCCACTCAAGCTTGCATGTTCTCTGAGACCTCTAAATGGCAGGTTGGACAAAGCCTCACACAGTGTGACACAAGCACCTACCTTCAAAAATTTGCCTCTTATAGCATATTCTAGATTCTTCCTCTGTCACTGTCTTGCACAAACACCACTGCTGAAGAACCATGCAACACTGGAGGTGGGCAACTGAGACTTCATGAAAGCCTATTTTAGTTTTCAGATGACCTCAGTCACAAATTCCATTCACCAAAGTCCCTTCTCTGTCCTTAGTAAAAAAAAAAAGAAAAGAAAAAAAGCCAACATGCCTGGTAGGCGTCGCAGAGCTATGGTCATTGAAGTATCACACCAACTTTGTTTACTGTTGTATAAAAAGATTCTTGAAATCTTCTCCCCTGCTGGTTGAAGCCCCATGGAAATGACTCTGATGGCTGGCATGGTCCATTTGAAACAATGAACTGCTTGTCTTTGGTACTAAGGGGGGTTCATTGAAGTGCACTTTGTGAGTTGGATATTTTTTTAGGTCAAACTGTCATCAGGCACACTAATCTCACTCACTGTCTCCTCTTCACTGCCTGTCATTTCACTCTTTCCACTTTTGCTAATAGTCATTAAATCCCGTGCTTTCCTCTCATCTTCATCACCTTGTTCATCATCTCTGTCTTGTCCTTTTAACTCTTTTCTTACATCTTCCTCTCCAATAACTGTAACATGGCGGATGTCACTCACCATTGAAGGTCCTACCGTATGACCGTTTTTACACGGATGCTCCACCCTGCCGCTCAGTGTTCAGGCAGGGGTGTGTGTGTGTGGGGGGGCAGTCTGTTATATGGTCACCGGTGGGTGGGGGAATGGGTGTGTGGTGGGTGTGTGCCCATGTAAACACCACAGGCGGTGGGTGTTTGTGTGTGCATGTTCCTGTCACACGCCCACCAACACCTGCTGAACAACCATCTCCACCCACGGAGCCCTCTGACAGAATGGAGGATGCTCCATAGGTGTGGGTAGGTATAGGTTTGTCTGTGTCTGTGTAAATGGGCATACACCCATCTACACCCGCCACGCCAAAACACCCACCACCCACCCCCGTCTGTGTAAAAATGGCCCATGACACTGCTCCTCCTTGGAAGCATCTACACTGGTCTTTCTTCAAAAAGATGTAATCTTTTCTCTCTTGGCCTCTTTTTCTACTTTTTCTTAGCTAACTTCTGCTAGGCTGCACCAATGAGATGTTTCAACGTAGACCGATTACCACTACTACCATTCAGAGTCAACATTTTATCCTTGAGCAGCATGCTTTGAGGAAAAAGATAAACTCAGTACTACACTGGTGCTAAAATCCAGATGTGAGCCTTGAGGATCATCTGGAAGGGACCTTGAGGATCACCTAGTCTAACTCCCCACTATATTTATATACAGCAATGTACAGGTTCATCCATACTGAATAATACCACCCTCCCCTTTTCTGGGACCAAGGGATGCAGTTTTCAGCAATTATCAAATAAACCAGTCGCCTTAATCAGTTCCAGTTCATTTTCAAGGGTGCAATGTTTGCTTATTGAGAGAGGGATGTTTTATCCTTCAGATACCAGCCTTTGCTTTTAACTATGTTAATTGTTTGCTTAATGTCTAGGAACAATAAAGTTATGCATAATAATTTATTACGGTGTGATTTCATCTCCAGTTTTCCAAACATGTCTGCAAATAATTCCATAGAGACCACCTGTTCCCACTGCCACCCACCCTCTGCTCAAGGGTCCCATGTGCCCATCATTTTAATGGAGCCTTACATATGTCTTTTTTATGCAGCCAGTGATTCCAGGAATATCTTGGGGGAAAGAGCAGGAGTGGTTCCCACTGTCCTGCAGAGGTACCAACCCCAGGGTAATTGCAGTGCAAGTGAGAGGTCCCTTGCCCCCCACCCCTATGGCCATTATGTTTCTAGACTAACTGATCCCAACTGTTCACAGCCAGCTTCTACATTGTGGGACAGCTCTAGCCCACTCCAATTCAATTCAAACCAGGGTGGGGAATACCCCAAGTATTACTCCAAGCTAAGCAGAATGTTGTGTGAATTCTTCTGCAACTCCCCTAAGGTAAAAGGCAGCTGCTGCCTCTGTCAAGAAAGCCCTAACAGGGCAGACAGTAACACAGCACCTGCCCTACAAGAGCAGCCACAGAGGGATGCAGATCTCCTAGATGCAGCAGTGACAATATAATCGGGGTTGTTTGCAAGACATGGCTGGGATCTCAGGCCACCCTAATTCTCCTCTGGGTCTGGGTGTCACCTTAAATCCCTCCCTGCGTCACCACGAGTCCTTGGCTTCGGAGTGAAGCATGGATGGACAGATCCATCTTCTCCTCTGGCTGAGGGGTGAGCAGACCCCCTGCGAGAGGGGAAAGGAGTTTGCTCAGTGAAGCTGTCAGGGAAGAAGCTGGAGCAGAACAGGGAGAAGGGCCCTGCAGCACTGGGGAAAACAGTGTGGCCAGGCACTGAGGCACCACCTGCTCCCCACACAGCCCCCCCCCCAGTTTTCTATTCCCCCATTCCCCCATTATTCCCCATTATAAGGGAATAATAAGGGGTTTGGGTTAGGGTCAGAGCAGGAGGAAATGGATGGGGAAATGAAGGCCCCTCCCACTCCTATAGGGCTCTCATTAGTGACCAGACGTCCTGCTTTATGTGAGACAGTTGCAACTTCTTGGTCTGCTGCCACTCTGCCTGATCAGTCATGCCACCCAGCAGGGTCACGCATGCCAATACCTGCCCCCCCAATCCCCCCCCAGACCCCCACCCCCAGGGAGGGAACACTATCACTGAACAAACACACAATTTGCTTTCCAACTCCCCCATCATGATCCTGTGCCTACTGCAGCAGGCTGCTGCCCCTCAGCAAGAGTCCAGGCAGGGAGGGTCTCCTCTCTCACTCCTGCCAGGCCAGCCCACCAACCCAACCTCTCAAGCACTCTGTCTAGCACCAGCTTCTCTCCTCCTGACTCCAGAGACTCCGCTCCATAGCTCCAGCCTTGCTCCACTGACTGTCCGCTCTGCTTGGCTTCCTGCACCACTGCCCGACTCAGAGAACAAAGCCTTAGTTCGAGGCTGTGTGGTGCACTGCTGCTGCCCTCCCTCCTTGGCCTGCCTTGTGCTCCCAAACACCACACAGGTTGCTTCCTGCGCTGTGCAGGGTGGGCGGAGCAGCAGCACTCAATTTAACTTCTGCTTCCGGTCCCAGCAGTGAGTCCATCCAATGCAGTGTCAGAGCAGCACCAGTGAGCAAAGGGATCGTTTGTGGCACTAACAGCAAAACAACTATCTAGGCTTAGCTACCACAGAGATTTGTAGCCCTTCCCACCCCCGCAGTATGTAACCTGGGATGCCTGTGCCGGTGGTAGCTACACCCCTGACCACCTTAGTTTCTGAGTGGGAGCTGGTGTTTTCTGACAGTTGATATCAAGGTAGAATAGTAATGGTTTACTGTGCCTTCCTCATTGACTGCTTCTCTAAAGAAGTCAAATGAAGAAGGAGGCTTTATTAGCATGAATTACTGCTACCTCCTTCAGTGCTGCATCAAGTTCCATACCAGAAGCCTACTACAACTCATCATTTCTATAGTGCCGCTAGGCATGGACATATGCAGCACTTTATAGTCACTGATTTTGGAGAACTTACATGGCGTTACAATTTAAGATGGACAAAGGTGAGGGGAACACAGGGAGAGAAAGACACACTTTCTCCTTTCTTACAGATGGGAAATTGAGACTGAGAGTTTGTGATTTGCCCAAGGCCACCCAGTGAGCTCATGACTAAGTCAGGATTTGAACCCTGGCTTCTCAGAACCATGCCCAGCACTTTATCCACTACACCATGCTGGCTCTCTCAGCTGAGAGGTTTCGACTTGCCCAAGGCCACCCAGTGAGCTCATGGCTAGGGCAAGATGTAACCCTGGCTTCCCAGATTCAAGTCCAGCAACTTATCCACTACACCACACTGGCTCTGTTTAGTGATGTTATGTCCTCATAATTGCACCAGCTTACAGGATGAATAAGAATGTTGTCCTGTCTGGGAATACTACTTTCCATGTGCATTGGCTTAGAATATTGCACCAGTAAGCAATGTTCACAATTTCCTATGGTCATTTCCTACTGAGAAAACGTGACTCCTTTCAAGAAGATTTGACAATCTCCCAGGCACTTAGGAGGAAATGGGATCAGAACATCAATGAAATATCATTTATTTAAATAGCTATACTTTTGATTTACACTAGTAAGAGCTAGTAAGAGAAGTAGCAGACGCCTGTCTGTTCTTCAGCAAGCCCTCCTTTGTGCCAGTCATTAGTACTACAAAAGTCTTCCCTCTTAATCTGATATCCTGTTATCCTGAAAGCAAAAGGTGACATGAAGAAATAGAATTTCTGGGCATGGCCACTTATTGCCTAAATAGATTGCTATTTGTAAAGCCACAATCCTAAAACTGTTACTCCTGCGTAGTACCATTAGCTTAATGAGACTACAGATTAAATGATTTGAGAACTGAGATCTAAAACTCATTAAAAATTGGAGAAGTAGCTTCTATATACAATAGGGAAATAGTGGCTACAAACATTTCACATGAAGAAAACCCTATAAAAATTGCAGTACAAGAGACCAGAGACATGACTTCTTGTTGTCTCCAGTAGGGACATTGATGCCTTTCATAGTAGAGTATACACAAAATGGCAGGTCTAGCCTTAGTTTTTTGCCCACTCCTATCAAAAGAAATCCTCCTCCCTCACAAACACATATCGTCCCCCAGCTAAGTGAGTTCCAGGAGCTCTCATACTCTCCACTGGGAGAACACCAACCCTCCCACAGTGCACGTCCCAGTGTGATGCTTAGAAACATAAGAAGTGCCATCCCCCATACTGGGTCAAACCAATGGTCCACCTCACCCAGTGTCCTGTCCTCAGTTTTGGTTACTACAGCACAGTAGGTCATAATGGAGCTATCCTCTAAGATTGCTTGTGGAAGGGGGTGAGACAAGATCAGTCCTGCACCCAAGATTGGTGTGGAGCAAGAGTTCCAGGGGTTGGACTCTTGTATAGCCTTCTTGAGACAGCACTGAGGAGCTGCATGGCTCTCGGTATCCAGGATGGAACCATGCTGGATGGCATAAGTGATTTGTGAGGGACTGCATTCCCCCCCCCCATGATTTTTGGAAGCCCTATAGAACCCCTGCCCAGCCCCCACTCCTGTCCCCCCGCCCCCACTATCAACAGTTACCAGTCACCTATGCTAGAAGAGTCAGCCCAGCAGTGGTTGTGGCACTGATAGGTTTATTGGACCCCGTCGTGCTGCCTCCAGGAGACTGTCACCCTTCCTGGGGGCAGTCAGGTGAGACAGGCTGGAGATGTTCCCACACTTTAGGTAGCCTTACCTATCTCGGCTTCATGTGTCCAGGGCCCGCCAGATGTTCTCTCTGACCCAGGGCAAGCAGCTGCCTGCTCTGTGATGTATCCTTATAGTCTGAGGATGCATTGCGGAGCAATCTTACCCCTAATAGGGTAAGGCTGCCCAGGGCAGGGCAACTCATGTGTCAGGGTGAACTTGCCCTGCCATGTGGGTGAAATGCTGCAGAGGTGTGCACGATGGGTGCTAGCACCTGTCCTGCACGTTCATGTCATGGCCAGGGGCTGGCTCTCGGTTTGGGCAGGGCAGGACAGGGCTGGGCACTCATGTGGGCAGCACCTTGGCCTGCCCCAGCCACCACCATGGCTCTGATGGGCAGGCCCACCCAGCTTCCCTTCAACCATCTGACTGACTCCCCACGAATGTCCCAAAGTGTGGCAGCGGCAACTCTCCACCACGGGGCCAAGTGGGAATTGGGCCCCTGCAGCTCATATGGCAGCACCCTCTGTGATTCAAGGGGCAAGCCTAGCTAGGCTTATGGGTACTGTGCCTGTGAAAACATAAGGCAAGCTGACTACTTGCATTGTGGATTTGGCAAACTCTGTGTTCAATGTGCCTCTAAACACCATTCTTCATGTTATGATGATTAATATAAGGGGAGAGCTTTCTCTTGCAAAGCTGGGTTAAGTGGACTCTGGTGCCCTTTAATCTCCAGCACCACGACAGCTCTTTGGTTTGATCTTGTTTTTAATGGACTCCAGATTCTGTGGGGCTTCAAATAGCAAAAGATACTTCAGAGCCCTAGAGAATAATAAAAATCTAGGGAGAACTTCAAAGCAACCTCCCCTAGAAAATAGCTAAACTGTTGAATGGTTGGCTATTTTTATAAACATCAAAGATGTCAGGCATCTCCAAATATAGAACCAGGTGAAAAACAAAATGATTTATTATTTATTTATTATTTTGAATCTACTCTTCTCTAAGGGGTCAGGGTAGTTTACAACCTAGTAATAAAATATGTGTTATTAGGGTATAAACCAGCTGCAGCCTTCAAGGAAGGGAATAAAATAAATTATATGTGTATATGTCTGTATATATATCTATAGAAATAGGTTGTATAAAATATACAAAAATAAAACCTATAAAAATATAAACCATATACAGTTCTCATTAAAAACTCTTCCTGAACCCTACCCCCACTAGCCAAAGGCCTGGCCAAATAAATATTTCTTACGTTGCATCTGGAAAATGTTCAAGCTTGGACTTTGGAGAACCTCCAGGGGAAAGAGAAGGGGAAATGTGACACGGCATGATGGTGGGCTTTGTCGTGGGCTGTCACTTAACAAGTATTATGGAGCCACACTAGTGGCTCCATTAGTTAAGGTGGAGCTAACGTTCTGTACTGAGAGTTCCATTGACTTCAATGGAGTTCCCCTTGGGCAAATTCCTCTGGCTTGCAACCCTGAAGTTGACGGGGTTTTCTCTGTGAGCATACACTTATAGTCATAAATGGCTGCATAAGAGTATGCTAAGTATGTGCTTTGGTCCAATATTTCATGTTAGATGAGGTGTCAAGATGTCCCTGGCATTTAAAAAGTGCTTGTGCTTGCTGAGGGAGCAGGAGGGAGAGGAGCTGGATGAGGTGGCAGGGCTGGGGGGTCTGTGAGGGGAGAGGGCAGAGGGAGCAGGAGGAGGGAGCAGGAGGGGGCTGGGGGAACAGGAGGGGG
>QEPC01003437.1:3870299-3881344 GCA_003113815.1 Sphenodon punctatus
ACTGCTTACATGGTGTGGAAGTTAAGGCGGGAGCCTTAACACACAATTTCTAGGTTTGTTAAAGTTTGCTTGGTATGAATCTGCCTTAACTAAGTTTGTAAAACTGTAGGTTTTTTGTTTATCTAATATTTGTAACAAGACATCCCAAATTTTGGGTAACTTATTTCATATCAGTGTAAAGCCATTGGAGCCCACCATGAACCCCCTGGACCCTGTGCACAGCGGTGTGGATCCTCGTTGTAGGGACATTGTGCCATGTGGGAATCGCACGCATGGCCCCACCAGCTTCACAGGAGTTACATTTGATTTACTGCTACATTCATGGAAAAGATGAATCACTTATTTCTGATGGTATTTGACGTTCATGACATTTCCCTAGTATTAACTACTAAAAGTAAAACTGGCATGTACAGGTGCTGCATAACCATCTTTGTACAGTTCAGACAAAGTATCTCAGTCTTGATAAGTAATAGCAATCCTTTCCTCCTGCAAGGAAAGACTGTCAGTCATGGTTAACTTTGTCCATTCTATTAGTTAATACAGATGTCTACTGTGGGCTAAGATGTACTGACCAGGTCACTGGATTACTGACAAGAGAACACATTGCTTGTTTTTGTGCCTGGCTGTCAAACAAAAGCAAATTCAATTTTACTTGTAGTTGATGCTTATATAGTAAGATATCACATGCTCAAGACTGATTAGAGGATGGAGTGATCAACAGAAGGTTGATATGTTATACACACTTTGCTCAGTGATTTTATCATTTTCTAGGCAGGAAAATAGGTGACAGGAATTCTTGATGGTGATTTAGCAGCTGTCATTGGCCCTTTTCACACAGGCACTCTAACACTGATAAAATGGGTTTTACATTTTATTATACATGTTGCAGGGCACCCATAGAGCACACCTCCAGCCCTGCAACATGTATAATAAAATGTAACACCCATTTTATCAGTGTTAGAGTGTCTTGTGAAAAGGACCATAGTAAGTTGTTAAGAACCTACACTGAAGTTCAGTAGGACATTGTGCTGGTGGACAATATTGTTCACTGTGGCAGGGTGCAGCCTAGGAGAAAGGCTGGCCCTTTAAGAGAGCTGGTGCCAGCTAGAAGGCTGGGCTAGCAAAGCTGCAGATGCTGAGTATAAGGAGGGACAGCACCTAAGTGGAAGGCAGCTGGATTAGCATAGCGGAGCTAGCCCTGCGGTTTCCCTCCTGAGACTTAAGTCCTTGAGCATGCTCCCTGAGGAAAGGTTGTGTGAGACTAAGTTCCTGAGCATGCTCAGTAAGAGTGGACTTCTCTGGGCATGCCCAGTGCCTATAAAAGCCTAGAGAGGTTAGATGCCAGGGGGTAGGCATAGGAGGAGGACCTCCTGAGATAACTCTATTTGAGCCAGGAGCAGAAAAGGTTTAGTAGGACTCAAAGAGTGTTGTCTGAGCCAGAGGGGCTTCAGGATGAAGGCAGATGAATTGGTAGCCTAAAGACTGTGAATAGAAGCCCGAGGATTTGTGCCTGGCTAGAGACTATATTGGTGGAGAACTCTATGTGTATGAAGAGAGACTGAGAATGATGTATGAATAAAGAGACATTGAGCTAAATTCCCAAGAGTGAGAGACTGTGAGGAGTCCAGTCCTTCAGGGACTTACCGTGGGTGAACCACGCATTGTTACGTTCACCATTCATAGTTATTAAATAACATACAGATTTTTTATAGTAGTGAAAGTAGATTTTCCAACACTGATATTTATATTCTCCTTTGTAGTTTGGATAAGTTATTGTGGTTGTTAAATATTTATATAACACCCTCAATATGTACCTGGCACTGAATAATCACTTATTAGAGATAATAAAATTGTACGCTCCCTGCCCAAGGGAGCTTACAATCTAGAATGGGCATGGCGGAGAGGAACACAGGGAAAGACGAGGATACATTTATAAAATGGTCACAGACTCACAGGTGCATGTGCATGTGCTTCAGGGGAGGAGGTGGACACTGAATGACAGGAAAGTAGAAGGAACATCAATGAGCAGCCTGTGGGAGTGAGGAGACAGGGAAACCTGCTAGAAGAAATAGGTTTTTAGGAGGGATTTGAAGGTTGCTAAGGAGGGAGCAAGTCATGTGTTTCATGGGAGAAGAGGCAAAGATGGCTTAGGGAGCAGAAAATCTGGGATGGGTGAGGGGGGTGGGTAGAGGAGGAGTGAAGTTCCCAGGTGGGGATGTAATGGGAAATGAGGAAAAAAACATAGAGAGGAGCGAAACCAGGAAGAGTCTTGAAGATGATGACCAGGAGTGTGTGCTGGATGTGAAAGGGAAAAGGGAGCCAGTGGAAGGAGCAAAGTACGGTTGATTCGGTTGAACATGATCAAAGTGTAAGGAAAGGTGGATGACCTTGGCAGCAGAGTGTTGAACAGAAATGAGAGGATCAAGGTGAGAGCTAGGGAGAGAAATACAAAGGAAATTGCAATAGGCTAGAGCATTATTATTATTATTATTATTATTATTATTATTAACAAACATTTATATAGTGCCAGGAGTGTACCTGGCACTTTACAAAGTAATAAAATAGATACGGTCCCTGCCCCTAGGGCTTACAATCTGAGAGACAGGAGCTGGGGGAGAGACATAGGAAGGGGAACAGAGGGAGAGACAAGGGGTCTAACATTCATGAAGATGCGAGGTCTCAAGTGCACGTACTTGGCTTGGTTACGATGAGAATGACAGCAGGCAGGTCCATGTTGCAAGGATAAGGGTAAACCGATCGTAGGTATAGGAATAGTGGCTCAGCAGGATAAAGAGTCAGACAGAGCAGAGCGAAAGAGGTGAGTTTTAAGGAGAGATTTGAAGGTATGAAGGGAGGGGGCAAGGCGGATGTGGACAGGGAGGGAGTTCCAGGCATGGGGGGCAGCAAGTGAGAAGGGACGAAGGCGCTTAGGGGAGCAGGGAAGGCGTGGAAGGGTGAGAGAAGGAACAGAGGAGGAGCGAATTGCACGGGCTGGAGTATGGAGGGCGATACGTGCAGAGAGGTAGGGGGGAGCGAGGTTGTGAAGAGCTTTATAGGTGAAAACTAGGAGCTTGTGCAGGATTCGTTCAGGAAGGGGAAGCCAGTGAAGCGAAGAGAGGAGGGCCTGCACATGGTCGAAGCGACTGCCAAGCATGGGTTGGAATCTTGGTAGCAGGAGCAGCATGGAAAGGCTGGATTACAGCAATGACCATTATTACATGAGATGCTTCCCCACATGTCCACCCAGTAGACATGTGAGTGAGTGCCCATGTAAAAGTGGTGGTGGGTGGGTGTGTGCTCCTGCAACCCACCCATCTCCACGCATGGAGAACCTGGCGAAAAGCCAGGTTTCTCCATGCATGGAGTTGGGTGGAGATGGGTGTGCATACATCTGACGCCACCCTCCAAGCATGACCACCGCAGTGGCGTGCACATGGACCGCCCCCACCACAGTCCATGTAAAAACGGCCAATATTATGCAGAGAGAAGCAACAGACATTAGCAATGAGCATACAAGTTGATTGAATATGAGGTGTATAGAAGAAGGGGGAGGTGTATAGAAGAAGGTGGTGTGCTCTGCAGGTGGAGTGTTGCCACAGGTATTTAGCTAGTTTTAGTTTAAGTTGTTACATTTTACCCCACCCTTCTCCAGAGGCTCAGGGCAGATTGCAACACCAACAATATAAAATACAATAAAATACATTAAAATCCGTTAAAGCTGCCAAATTATCCCAACCACCCCACCCGTTATCCCCACCTGCCATCAACCAATCCTCTCCCCAAGTCCCAATTCCATGCAGGTGCTGGGTACGTATTGGGTCCATAGGAAGCAGACCCAGGTGAGGCTGGAAGTGGGCGGACGTGAGGGTGCACCCCTAGAGCAACTCTGGGGCTGGGCTGCCCCGGCGTCCCTCTAAAAAAACTCATTATCTCATCTATGATGTGTTGTGTGGAGGGGGCATGTTACCTTATACGGTGCCCCTTTCTCTCACAATCAATATTGTAACTGGTAAAGAAACAAGACAAGCAAAATTCAGAAGTGTGAACGCAAGAACTACCATATACCTCAGGGATTGCCTCGCTATCCGCGCCCCAGAGCGGCTCCTGCGGTCGGCCGGGGGTGCCTTCCTGGAGGTCCCCCGCGTAAAGCGGGGGGCCACAATGGAGAGGGCATTCTTGGTAGTTGGGCCGCGCCTCTGGATCTCCCTTCTGGAGGAAACTCGTCTAGCCCCAAGCCTGTTGTCATTCCGGCGGTGTTGTAAAACCTGGCTGTTCGCCCAGGCCTTTGGGGTGGGGGGGAGGGTGGGCTAGGGGTTTTGTTTATCTCCCCTATCCTGTTTATTGTTTTAATGTTCAAGTTGTATGCCGGGGCCCTGTTTGATTATTTTAAATCAGCATTTAACCTGTTTGATTATTTTCAATTGTTTTATATCTGTTTTTACTATTGTTGGAAGCCACCCCGAGCTGTTCTCAGAAGAGGTGGGGTATAAATGTCAGAAATAAATGAATAAAATAAATATTGGCTCAGACCAATTGCCCATGTAACCCAGTATCCAGTTTCCAACAGTGACACTCTTAATTCCACAGTTTAATTTGGGGTGTGGGGGCTTGTCAGGGCTCAGCCCCAGTTCAAGCAGGAGGGGGTGGGAGTTGAGCCCTGAGAAATATTCCCAGTAGAAGTGAGCACCCTAAAACATAACGGACCAAGAAAAGGTTGATATTGGTCATCTCAGGGTTGAAAACAAAAGCCAGGAAATAAAAAACTGGCTTGTTTATTTGCCTTTATTAATGCCTTCCCTACCCACACCCCGAGACTAGTTATCATATAGATTAAATCATAAGAATCTCTGTCTTATACTCAGCTGTAGAGAGGCAGGGGACTTCAGTAGTGAGGCAGCAGTTGGAAACTAGGGTTCAGTTCCCTGCCCTGAGTCCTGACAAACTTGGGGTGGGTTTGTACTCTGGCAATTTTTTTTTGATACGAATTAAGCACTGGTTATTTCAGAAAAGAGTGCCTTCCAGCGTATGAGTAAGACCTGGCTGTTCCGCCAGGTTTTGGTGATGGAGATGGGGTGGAGGGTGTGGGCTAGGGGAGAGGGTTATTGTTTTATTGCCTTCTCTTTTAATGTATTGTTTTAGTTTTATATACTTTCTTTGTGTTATGATGAAAGCTGCCCCAAGCTGCCTGGAGCAGGTGGGGTGGGGTAAAAAATGGTTTAATAAATAAATAAATAATGGACCTGATCCATTTCATGCTATCCTCATCGGTCAAATTGATTAATAGCTATTTATGAATTTACCTCTAAGAATTTAGCCAGTCCTTTTTGTTGAACTTAATTATGTTCTTGCCCTTCACAGCATCCCCTATCTTAGAGTTCCACAGGTTAATTGTGCATTGAATGAAAAAGTGCTGCCTTTTGTTTGTTTTAAACTGCTGCCAGTAAATTTCATTGGCTGTCCCCTACTTCCTGTTTTTTGAGAAATATTTTTATTCCCCTTGAGCAGTAGGACACATCATGGCAGTGGGGCTTAACTAATATGTTATTGGTGATTTGCTCTGCCTGGGATCCGTCAGAGGATATCTCTTTTTTCCCCTTAAGATATTTCTTCTGTCTAATTGCTAGGTTAGACTGAAATATGAGTTTCATTGTTGTCTGCTGGAGCACTGGGGACTCTGTTTTGCCTACACAATTCCATGACCCTGTGTCAGCTGCATAACCAGGATATGAGATAATTTGTATTCTTTAAGCAAGCAGCTGAATGAATCTTAGCAAAAGAGAAAAATAAGTTTGGTCAGTCCAATGAAGTTAATTAGACAGGAGAGATAATTAACTCTGATCCTCCAGACAAAGTGATTTTTTGAGCGTGCAGGATGTTTGAAACTTTCATTTCAGTGGAAATCAAACTGATTAAGCTTCCACCACATTAAAGTTAAATAAAATACTAATTAGAAAATGGCTAACTAGCTACACATGTTGTTGCAAAATAGTCATATGGCTCACATAAGGAAGATCGTATTCAGCTACTTAGTCGGCATAAAAAGCAGGATATTTTTAATACAACACCATCACAACATTACTGTCCTCCTGTTCATTTTTAATTACACAATATCGACACAGCAAAGCAAGGCCAACTACCCCCCACCTACCTTACAAAATAGAGCATCTTATTACTGGGTGATCTTCCTGCTGTCAGCACAAGTATTATGGTTCAAGGGGTGGCACAAGCAAACATTTGAATTCATTCATTTGTTCGTTCGTTCGTTTGTTCATTCATTTCCAAAGGCTCAGAGCGGCTTACCATATCAAAACACAAAAATCATTAAAATACATTAAAATCCCTTTAAAAACGCTACCCTCGCCCCTAAAGCCTAGCCCCAGCCCCTATCCGCACCTGCCAAACACTTTGCCAAAAAGAAAGGGTTTACACTGCCTCCAGAATATGCTCAGGCTCTGATGGACCTCCAGGGGAAGGGAATTATACAATAATTGGGGCAGCAAATGAGAGTGCCTCTCTGTGGTCCTTTGTTGTATGAACAAGATTGGCAGGTGGAACCCGCAAGAGCATGCTCTCAGCTGACTGCAAGGGCCATGGTGGAGATGGTAGGAAAGGTGGTCCTTCAGATATGTGAGGTCCAGGATGTTTAGGGTTTTAATGGTCAAAACGAGCACCTTGAATTGTGTCCAGAAAACTATAGGTAGGCAAAGCAGACTGTAAAGTACTGGTGTAATGTGCTCACGACAATCTGCCCCTAAAAGGAACTGAGCCATCAAGTTCTGCACCAGCTGCAGCTTCTGAACAGTCCCCAAGGGCAGCCCCATATAGAGCAGATTGCAGTAATCTAGCTTTAAGGTTATGAAGGCATGGATGATGGTGGACAAATCTGAATCAGAAAGAAAGGGCCGCAGCCTCCTCACCAGATGGAGTTGGTGAAAAACGTTCCTGGCCACTGCTGGAATTTGATATTCCAGGTGTAGCAAGGGGTCCAGAAGCACTCCAAGGCTGTGAACCTGAGCAACCAGAGGGGTCCTGATCCTGTCAATGACAAGAATCCCAATCCCCTCCAAGTCACAAGGTCGGCCAACTATCATCACTTTAGTCATGTCTGGATTCAGCCTCAATCGGCTCACCCTCATCCAGTCCCCAACAGCAGCCAAGCATTGGGTAAGAACCAAGACTGCAGGACCTGGATCAGATGAAAGAGGTAGAACTGGGTGTCATCAGCATGCTGATGGTACTTCACTCCAATGATTTTGTCCAGCAGCCTCAGATACATATTGAACATGAGGGGAGACAAGCTGGAACCCTGGGGGACACCACAGGGGAGGTCCTGAGGGGAAGACGAGCAATCTCTTCTCACCACCTGCTGGGTCCTCCCTGAAAGGAACAAACAGAGCCACTCAAGAGAAGTCCCATGCACTCCAGCCAGGCCCCACATTATCAAAGGCTGCTGAAGGGTGTAACAAGACCAATAAGGCACAGTTCCCTGTGTCAATCTTCAAATGTAGATCATTGACCAAGACCACAAGTGCTATACCCTAGATGAAAATTTGACTGAAATGAGTCCAGGAATCCTATAGCATCAAGATGAGCCTGAAGCTGCTGGGCAACCACCCATTCAATAATCTTCCCTAAAAAGGGAAGGTTAGAGACAGGGTGATAGCTGACTGGGGAGTCAGTGTCCAAAGACTGTAATTTATTACTGCAGTTTGTTAAGGGTGAGTGTCGCTTCATTGAACTTAATGATGACTTTGAAAACCTTCCTTTAAGAAGCACATTCGTGACTGTGTTGATCATGCAAACTGTTACTTTCATTGAAAGCAAGTAGCTTCTTGCAACTGCTAAAAATCATTGTGAAGCCTGTAGTTCCTGAGTTATATTGACCTCAGTGGACCAATTCTGCAGTAATACAGTTGGAATGGTCAACACCTATTGAGGCAATTCCCAATTCCACAAGACTTCTTTTTTCTGAAGGACTCCCATTATATTGGTTGGGACCTGCGGTGCGCATGTAGGTGAAGGCTTGCAAGATTTGCCCCAGGAAGGGATGCTTAGCGCAGTTAGAGCTGAAACTAATAGTAGATTTTGTATTTGTGACTATCAGACAGTATCTGAAACCAAAATGGATATTTGCATGCCCTCTTATCTGGTTATTTCTTTTTGGATACTTTGTTCGTTTGGGTATTTTGTTCTGGGGTGCTTTTTGACTATTTTAGCATTTGGGTTACTACATTTGGGTGCCAAAATGAAGTAACAAAAATACTGACATTTTCCCAAATGACTGAACCCAAATAACAATACCTCCCCCCAAAAAAAACCACTGGACTATAAAAATAAGTGAATTATCTAAAGTGGATATCCAGAGAAATGGCACCAAATATCTGCTTCATTTGATCTGAACAGGCAAATTCTTTGGATATATTATTCAACACAAAATATTCATTTCAGCTCTACTTTCTGCCTTGGAGGAAGCTTTTTCCACCTTGCATTAATAATCCAGACAGAGTTTGCTAGGTATAGCCACCCTCTGTTATTGGGTGAAATCTTGACCCCACTGAAATCAATGCAAGTTTTGCTGTTGTTGACTTCAGCAGGGCTAGGGTTTTAGCCAGAGGGAGCAGACATTCCTTGGCAGGATTGGACCCTATGTGACTAGTTAAACTGCATCCCTTCCTCATAGAGAGAACTTTCTGACAGACTTCATCCACTTCTGGCATTCAACCCACCATTGAAAAGCTCCTGGAGATTGTACGTTACAGCATTTGTTTCATTTGTACTTGACAAACCCCAATGCTATTCATCTGAGACAATTTATACTGAAATCCTGCTAGTGTATTTATTTCCGCTGCTTTAAAGTTCAGCTAGGGGACTCAGCTTGATTTGGCTGCACATTTAAAATCCCATATATGAAAGCTCACAGTTGCCCAATAATTTTGTTCTCACTGTAGCCCCTGACATGTTTATTTTACTTTTTATTCTACCTAACACATTTAATTGTAAAAGGCTGTTGGGATACTTAGTAAAAAACCTTTTTGAAGCTACACGTATAGACAGGAGGCTCTGTTCCAAATGATTGCAATTAAATTACTGTTTCCGTCATTTAATGACTCAAAAATTGGCCACATGGGTTGAAAGTAATGTGGAACACAATAGACTTACTGCATTCCACAACTCACTGGGGTTTGAAATTTACTCCAGTACAGAGCGTTTACATAAGACCTTACACCACTTTAGTCTCAGTTAGGAACTGTATTAAGGGCTTAAGTGGCACAGAAGGCTTTGTGTGGGCCTTTGTATTGGTGTGATTTTTGACCCAGTAGAATTGATGCCATAATTTATCATGCACTCTTATGTGATATCACAGCTTTTTCCTCTTTGCTTAGAAATGAGAATTGCAGTGTCTTACATGTCACTGTGGGTAAGTGTAAAAGGTGAAAAAAAACTTGGATACGGACCTAATATTCAGTGAATTTACCAATTTGTAGAGTGCAAACTTTTAAATATTCAAATATTTATCCACCCTTACAAATTACATAGCAAAATTCACACCCTACTTAGTGAATTGACTGGGAAATATTAACATTAATTATTCCATTACTTAGTTATCCAATATCTTACTGTTAATCATTTCAGTGCTCATATTTTGTTATATTTATTTTTATTTATTTTTTAAAAAATGTATACCCCACTCCCTCCAGCCCTAAGGCAGCTTGGGGCAGCTCACAACATTAAAACCATACATTAAAACCAATATAAAAAGGGTTACTAAAACAATTAATCATTAAAACAATAAAGGACGTTAAACCCACTGGCGAAAACCCACCCTTACTCCCTCCTCCCCAAAAGGCTTGGACAAAAAGCCAGGTCTTACAGGCCCGATGAAAGGCCAATAAGCTGGAGGCAAGGCTAAATTCCTCTGGAAGGGAGTTCCACAGCCGTGGCGCGACCACTGAGAACATCCTCTCCATCGTGGACCCCCGGTTCACTCAGTGGACCTCCAAGAAGTTGCCCCCGGAAGATTGCAGAGTTCGTTCCAGAGCCTGGGGAGTGAGGCAGTATCTCAGATAGGAGAGGCCGAGACCATGTAGGGCTTTAAAGGTCAAAAATAGCACCTTGAATCGGGCCTGGAATGCAATAGGCAGTCAGTGCAGAGCCTGGAGCACTGGTGTAATGTGCTCCCGATGACCCGTCCCCGTCAAGAGATGGGCTTCTGCATTCTGCACCAGCTGCAGCTTCCAAGTTGTCATCAAGGGCAGTCCCACATAGAGCACGTTGCAGTAATCTAGCCTTGAGGTGTTGAATGCATGAATGAGGGTGGCCAGGTCAGAGGTTGAGACATATGGCCGGATCCTAAGGTGCAATTGGCGAAAGGCTCCTTTTTCCACCGCCTCCACCTGATGATCCAAGTGGAGGCCAGGGTCCAACAGGACCCCCAAGCTCCGTACATGCGGGGCCAGAGGGGGGTGAACCCCCTCAATGAGGGGGGCCATCACCCCCGCTGTCCGATCCACCAACATCACTTCTGTCTTATTGGGATTCAGCTTCAATCTGTTCTGCCTCATTCAATCACTTACTGCTAGCAAACATTGGGAAAGCACTGAGACTGCAGGGCCAGGGTTCATTGAAAAAGAGAGGTACAGCTGGGTGTCATCAGCATACTGGTGGCAATGCACACCAAATCGTCTCAAGACCTCCCCCAGGGGTTGCATGTAGATGTTAAATAACAACAGAGACAGAATCAAGCCTTGTGGTATGACACACGCAAGTTCCCAGGGGCCAAAAGTTTCTTCCCCCAGCACCACCCGCTGGCTCCTCCCCGAGAGGAATGAACGGAGCCATCCTAAGACAGTCCCGTCCACTCTCCCCAGGGTCTGTAGTCATCTCAACAGCAACTCATGGTCCACTGTATCAAACACTGCTGAGAGCTCTAATAGAACCAAAAGTGTAGAATGTCCTAAATCCATCTCTCGGCAGAGGTCATCTATCAAGGCCACCAAAACCGTCTCAGTGTCATATCCTGGAAGAAAACCTGATTGAAAAGGGTC
>QEPC01003437.1:3896538-3908459 GCA_003113815.1 Sphenodon punctatus
GGTTGGAGGGGATTGTTTTTAATTTTTTTGTTGATGGCTTTTAATTTTTTTTTACTGTTATTGTATTGTTGTAAGCTGCCCCAAGATGCCGTAGGCATGAGGAGGTGGCTAAAAAATGCTTTAAAATAAATAAATAATTAAAAATAAATAAATAATCGCCTTCGTCCTTTCCCCCTAGTTGCCCCCCATTCCTGGAACTCCATCCCTGCCCACATCCGACTCACCCCCTCCCTCCCTTTGTACCTTCAAATCCCTCTTCAAGACCCACCTTTTCCGCTCTGCCCTCCCTGACTCCTCGCTCCCCTCACCTAACTCCTGCTGATACCCTCCATCCAGTACAATGTTACTTGAGGTCTGTGTACTCATATCCTCACCACACAGACCACTGACCAGCCAGTTTAATTCTTGATGTAACCAAGCCAAGCACGTGCACCTGGGACCTTGCATCTTCGTGAATGTTACACTCCTTGTCTCTCTCTTTGTACCCCTTCCTTCGTTTCCCACCCCCACCCCCTGTCTCTCAGATTGTAAGGCCTAGGGTAGGGACCATTTCTATTCCATTACTTTGCAAAGCGCCAAGTACATTGCTGGCACTATATAAGTGCTTACTAATAATAATAAATAATAATAAAGATTTAGGCTTAATAAGCCACTGTAGAAGTGTATAACATATAGTCTACTGTTTATTTTTTACTTTTAATCTGCCCAAGGAAGGGCACTTTGTGGCCCAAAAGCTTGCATACTTTCCCCAGAAGAGGCAGGTCCAATAAATGATAGTATCTGAATTATGTCTTCCTTTTTTGTGTGACACAAAGGGTGTTTTCAGACATGATGGTACCATGGATTTCCATGCTTTTCCAAGCGTGGAAATCTATGGTGCTGTCACGTCTAAAACCGACTGCCCAATGTTGTCTCAGACCAGAACCTGAGTTTGCATGGGCCATGGCAGTGTGTATCCCAGGCTGTTCCTTGGGACCATCCTTGAAGAACAGCTGAGGCTAACCACTGCCACAGTCCGTGCAAAGGACTCCAGACCAGGGTAAAGTGGGATATCATGTCTGTTGGCCCACTTGTAGTTACCTTGGTCTGGGGCAGGTGGTTCCAGGCAGCCACAGTGACCTTATAGGCCACCGTGGTCACCTGTTAGGGAGGGGGGTTGGGCCACGTCTGGCATGGCATGGTCGTGTGGACGCATGTCCACATGTCACCCCACCCTCTCCCCATCCTGCCATCGCATTTGTTCACTGGCTGGGCCAAATCCTGCCCAGAGTGAGGTCCTCTGCCTCCCTCGGGCAGGATTTAAGCATGGTAGAGCTCAGTGCCATCACATATAAAAGCACCGCAAACTAATAAATTAGAAATAATTTTTTTTTTATTTTTTTTTTACAAATCTTCAGGATTTCAACTGGTGTATTTGTGACTTAAATGCATAAATCTCATTGTGCACAGCTCCTTCCAATATGTATGAAAAGTAGTTTCTAAAACAGAATTAAAAGGAATGATGCAACAATAGTCAACAATGAAATGGGACAAAATGTAACACAGGGTGATTTCAGACGTTATGTGGTCAAAGGCCACCACAGTCAATCCCCTGTGGTGGCAGCGACCACGTAATGTCTGTTGGGGGAAACGGATGTTTCCCCCCAGATGTTACCACGATGGGGAATCACATTCGCCCCGTGAGCAGTCAAAGCGGCGGGGCCGGAGGTCCTCACATGGCGAATGTGATTCCTCACCGCGGTGACCCCCACCATCACATCTGGACAGTGGCCACGGTTCGGAATCCCTGCAGGGAGTCTGGCCCGTGGCCATAATGGGCGAGCGCTGTGGTGGCATTGGCCGTGGCGCCCGCCCGTCTCCCCGGAGGGCGGGCAGTGGGGAGCGTGGAGGGGGCGGGGCTGTGCGGCCGCACGGTACGCCGCGCGGCCCTGCCCCCTCCCCGATTCCCTGCCGGGATCTCCCGGCACATCTGTTACGGCGTGACGGGGTCATCCCGGCGGGGAATTCAGATTTCATTTCGTGACGGGGCAAATGCACCCCGTCACATCTGAAATCACCCACAAACTGTTAAATTCACTTCATTCATTCATTCATTCATTCATGTATATTTATATCCTGCCCTTCCCCTAAGGTTCAGGGCGGCTTACAAAATAAGAACTGTGTAAAAATACATACAAACATAAAAATCACCTAAAAACCTTGCCCCAACCCCTTATAAATCCCCCACCCAGTCCCTATCTCCGCCTGCCTATCACTAGGCTGAAAAGAAAGTTCTTACATTTCTTCAAGAAGTTGCATGAGCTTAGATGATCCTCTGGGGCCAGGGAGTTCCACAAGACTGGGGCAGCAACCAAGAACACCTCTTTGTGCACCCTTGCTATATGAATCCGACTGGCAATCTCTCTTCCAGAGATTGCTTCTGGCAGACCGCAGGGATCCTGATGGGGTATAGTGGGAGAGGTGGTCTTTCAGATAGGTGGGGCGCTTTTAGGGCTGTGTAGGTCAAATCCAGCACCAAGAATTGTGCTCAGAAAGCTTTCAGAAGCCAGTGCAGCTGTAGCCTGCTTACAGATGGAGCATGTGAAGAGCATTCTTGTCCACCACTGTAACCTTGTTAGCTCTTCACTCACACCATGAATGTAATAGTTGAACAGATCCAGCCAAAATTTTTAAATGAAAAAATAAATAAATAATGAATAGTAAACTCATTATCTCCATACCATCTGGCAGCTGTGAAGCACAATAGAACAGTGTGTACAGGTATTTAGAATTTAATTTGTGTAGTTAAATTTAATATGCAACAAAAATTTATTTTAAAGCATTTACAATGCTATTAAAATGGAAGTGCTAATTTACCAAATATTATAGCTACTCTTCTTAGTTCTGAAAAGTTTTTCTTTTGTTTTGTGTACCGATAGGGCATATAGGGCTCTGATACTTATTGATCAGATCCAGAATGATTAAAAAAAGCACACTTAGGCAAATCTAAATAGCATAATGGCCCTTTTTACATGGGCGGGAGTGGGTGGTGGGATGGGTGTTCTGGCACGGTGGGTGGAGGTGGGTGGGTGTCCCTTTACACAGACACCCACCCACCTTCACCCATCTCCACCCATGGGGTCTCCTCTGGTTTTTCGGAGGGCTCCATGGGTGGAGGTGGGTGGGTGATGGGTAGAGGTGGGTGTTGAGTGGGAGCGCGCACGCACCCCCACCCATCCCACTCGGTGTTCATATGGATGAACACTGAGCAAACACCCATCCACCCACCCACCGCCGGATGTTTACACGGACTGCGCACCCCCCTGCACACCCACCCAAACACTGAGTGGAGGGGTGTGTGTGTTGGTGTAAAAACGGCCAATGTTTTGCCAAACCATATTGAAGTACAGTGTCATGCACTTTTTCTTTGCACAGTTGGTGATTCTTTACTATGAGCAGGTTATTATTTGTTTGCTTGTTTGTTTTTGTTTTATTTAAGTTTATATGCCACCCTTTCTAATAAGGCTCCGGGTGGCTTACAGGATATAAAGACAGCGAAAAAGCTTCTTTGCCCCCTAAAGCCCTTCCCCCAATCTCCTCCCCCACGCATCCCACCCATCCCTAAAAACCTGGCCAGGAAGTTCTTACATTGTTTCCACAAGATAAGCAGGTTCAGGCATGGGCCCTTTTTACACAGACACTCTAACACCAATAAAATGGGTGTTACATTTTATTATACATGTCGCACAGCTCCAGGTGTGCTCTGCGGGTGTCCTGCAACATGTTTAATAAAATGTAACACCCATTTTATGGGTGTTAAAGTGTCTGTGTGAAAAGGGCCTTAGACAAACCTCCTAGGGGAAAGAGTTCCTTAACCATGAAGCAGCCACTGAGAACACCTCTCTGCATACCCCTGTTGTAGAAATGTCATGGGGAGAGGCTGGTATATGCAAGAGGGCACTCCCAGCTCTGCAGCCATGACGAGACATGAGGGAAGAAGTGATCTTCCAGATACTTGGAGCCCAAGCTATTTAGGGCTTTATAGGTCAAAACAAGCTTCATTCTCTTAATGACAGAACAATTAAATGCTTGTGACATAATTCATCAATGTAAACGCAAATCTGTATAATTTGCTTAGTATTTTTGGTATTTTCATGGATAGGACTGTAACATCATTGGTTTTATGTCATCCATGTAAGGAACTGAGAGAATGAGGTTGGTTATGGGTAAGTAGCAAATGGAATACAGAAAAAGTACACTTTATGGTATTTTGATTTAAGAAGACAACCCCCTCCCTTTTCGCATAAAAAAATACTAACATACCCTTGATCTTTGGGGGAGAGGGGTCAATTCTGATTCCAGAACTGGATTTGTATTTTAAATGTAGTTCCTATTTTATGATAGACCAATCCAAAACTCTGACTTTGCAGTTCTGTGAACTCTGGGTTGTATGAAATACGGAACTGATATTTGCCACTTGAGCCCATCTCTGGTTAGAAAAAAATATTCTACAAACACTGAATCTCAATGTAAATGAAGTGAAATCTATTAATCTGCAGTAGTGTTCCGTTGTATCTTGGAAATGGCTTTACATGTCCCTTAGCAACTTTCCAAATCTAAATTTAATGCCCAAATATCACCCATTTTGCTGGATAGACTTGATGTGGCAATGGTATGTGGGAGAGAGCACTCCCGGCTGACTTCCAGGAATGGCGATGGAAGAACTGTGGAGTAATCCATCCATAAGGAGGAGTAAAATCATTTGAGTAAAAGCTATAGACTAAGGCTCAAAGGCACTAATCTGCTGGTATTTTTGTAAACTATGTACTCACAATGAAGTAAAAACAACAGGGCTATTGTCTTAAGAAACACTGACGCTGTCACAATGATTGCTGCAGTTCCCCACAGCTTCATTCGCTGTCAACTGGCTCCAGACAATCATGACAAGAATTCTTCTATAACCAGTTAATAGGCAGAGTGCATTGCGTACGATAATGCCTGCAAAAATACCAAGCAAATTGTAGATTTGCATTTATTACATGAGGAACAGGCTAAGATTCTTGTCTTTATGTCAAACATAGCAAGTATTTTATTATTTTGTCTGAGACATAAAGAAGAAGAAGATACAAGGAAATGCTGCTTGAATCTCTGTAGAAATATGATTCCCCATACTATCCTAGATTCCAGGCCAGTGGCTCCATTATCTTCTCTCTGACAATGGCAAGAGCTGAATGTGTAAGAAACCTTGCAATGGAATAATTTGCTCCTTGGAAAAAAAATGTTTTCTACCATTCAATTTCGTAGGGTTGGTGTTGTTCACCTTGTGAAATGAACACTTATAAATCTTACTGTTTCTTATATCTATTATTATCTATCTAATAGTCTCATTTCCATATCATTGTCTATCCCTTTTTAATCCAACTAAGGGTGATTTCAGACGTTACGCGAACACGGTGAACCACGGTGAATACCCACCTGTGGTCACCGTGTCCCGTACGTCTGTTCACGGCGCGCCGTTACGGGGTGACCCCGGCGGGGAACGAAGCCGTTGGTGCCGGTACGGGGCCAACGGCCAACGTATCATCTGAAAATACCCATAGATATGCCTGCAGAAACAACATGTGGCAATGAATTCCACAGGCTACCAATGCTTTAGAAGGACACTACACTGATGAAGGCCAGAGTAGACCCGCTATAGAACAGAATAGAATGTATCATGGTAAAATTATCTTTTATCCATTTTAAATTTTATCTTTCGTATGGATACCCTGATTCTATTTTTTATTTATTTTATTTATTTATTTACATTTTTATTCCATTCATAGTGGAAGTGCAGTGATTCCATCGCTGTTTGAACATTACTCTTTATCTCAGCAGAAATTGATTCCAGAGGATGCTGCGAAACTGTATAGTTGGGTCTTGTGCCTTGTGACTGGAGGAGCTAGGATTCTTTTGTGGCATTTGGAACCTTACTGCCAGAAAGTTCCAGCTCTCTAGCTGTTCTGAGAGAGCTCAGTGCTAGAGGTTTGATTAGGTAGTTGGAGAGTTATGAAATTAGTGCAGGAGCCCAGGCGTTGACTGCCAGAGGTTCAGGTGTGGCAGTTGGAGAGCAGACTTGAAGATTTACAGTCTTATCCTTGTTACTAAGATCTGTGGTTTTAGTTAGTGGATGGTAAATGTACCGGACTCTTCATTTTCTTAGTCCCCCGTGCAGCTACATTGAAGAACTTCTCCCAGAGCGTAACCTGTTATTGAATTTTAAACCTAGTCCCCATTGCTCAAATTATTTACTCCTGGCATCTGTGTAACTCTGGAGTTACAAGAGGGAGTCTAGAACAGGAATTTGGAGCCTACATTGTTCAGAGACTCTTAGTACAGGAGCCTGGGAGTCTAGATTCTAGTATAGGAGCCTATGAGTCTTATGTCAGTATTCTGAGGCTTATAGAGTAGTATTATTTTTCCTGGAAGAAAGCCTAAAGACAATGCACTCCTATCATTTCTTTATACAATATTAAGTGTAGTGTGTTTCCTGCTAATATTTTGCCTGAAACTTTATCAGTTTTTCAAAGGGAAATTTGTTATTCCCCTGCTCTCTGGGATCCTTTGTGCTGTGCATCTCATTGGAGTGCAGTGTATTATTTCTGGACACAGTCCTATGCTTGTAGAAACCTTCTGGCTTTTGCTCACTTATTCTCTGGGAACTATATTATCTGAAAATAGTTACATTTCATCTCCTCTGCCTATCTGCCACTGGACATTGACCACACGTTTAGTTTAGTTCAGGCATTGATATAGCCTCATCACCAGCATCTAAGCACTACCTAAAGCACAACATAAAAGGGGGTAGATTGAGGGGCAGTAGCAGATACTGTTACATGTGCAAGCTACAGCTTTATCAGAGAGCTGCGGGGGCAGACACAGTGGCCCTGGATAGGGCTCAGCTACTGACCAGATAGTTCCACCAAAAATCTTCAGCTCAACATGTTTTTTCTACATTATCAAATCAAGTAGTGACCCGGAATAGCTGATACAGAAGCAGACACTATTCTGCTGCTGCTATTGTTAGCTTTGATTCCTAAGAACAGATGATGACATTCATACTGGGTGGCTTTACACATTAGATTAACCTAGGGAGAAACCAATTTGCACATGTGCAGTTCAGCTGCCCTTATTCAAATTGTGGTGATGTTGCTGCTGCCTTTCTGGATAAGGGTGGTGGCCATTTGTACATGCACAATTATTTATTTATTTTGGTTTGCACCCAACCGGAAATTATTTCTGATTGGAATGCCAATTGACCCCCTCTCCCCCACGCTATTTCATTCTTGCAGAAAAATTCAGCCCTAGGAGTAACATGAAAAAATGGGTAGACATGCAGCTGGTGGGACTTCTTCCTGGGCTGCCCTGGGGTTGAAAATTGGGGGCAACATGGTCCGAGTCAGGGCACCAAACCTATGTGCCCATGGTCAGAGTGCTGTCCCACCACTTGCACGGCCCGGGAAAGACTGGTAGCACAACAAACGTGCAGCTGGCTGGACCTGACCATGCCCTGCTCCCTGTGCCCTACTCCTCACCATGACTGACAGCCATAGCAGTCAATGAGGTAGAGCCATGGTGGCCAGCTATGGTGGCTCCCAGCCTAGGGCAGGTATGCCTTGCCAAAACAAACATGCTAGCCCACTTTGGCCTGCATGGGTGGCCTTTAGCCCGGGCTGTGACCTCAGAGATTTGCCACGGTCACAGCCCGGGCTAGCCACCAACACTATCCAGGACAATATCTGGCAGCATGTCTTTACATGTGCTGGTGGGTCCTGGGCCAAAGCAGGCCACAGTGGGACAAAGTCATGTCTGTTTTTACCCAATGCTTATGGTGGTTCATGTTTATGCTGCCATGCTATAGACTCTGACCAACAGGGGGAGTCTATCGAATGGCAGCATAAATAGGTGAAGCCTGAAAGCCTCATTGCTGAAATTGACAAGGCAGAGTTTCTCACTTGGTAAAGGTCCCAGCTAAAGAATCTGACAAAGCAAAGCTCCTTTCTGAAAGGCACTGTTCTCCAATGGTGAAAAAGACCCGGGGGAGGGGGAGATGAATTCAGCAAAAGTCCACTGGTGAAACTGACTTGGCAAAGCTTGCTGGTTTGGCAGTGAAAGGACATTCATTGCCTGTAGTATTTCAGGCTACTCCACGGGGATCGTTATTTATTTATTTATTTATTTAAAAACTTCTACCCCACTCCCTCCAGTCTTACGGCAGCTTGGGATGACTTACAAAACTTTTAAAAACAATTAAAAATAAAGGAAAAGGTTACTAAAACAATAAAAACAGTAAAAAGAGGTAAAACCACTGGCAAAAAAAGAGAACAAAACAACCCCCCTTATTCCCCCGCTCCCCCAAAGGCCTGTATGAACAGCCAGGTCTTATAGGCCCAACAAAAGGCCAACAGGCTGGTAGCAAGGTGAGCTTCCTCTGGGAGGGAGTTCCACAGCTGTGGTGTGGCTACTGAGAATGTCCTCTCCATTGTGGCCCCCCGGTTCACCCAGGGGACCTCCAGGAAGGCGCCCCCTACAGACTGCAGTAGGGATGTGCGAACAGATCTCGGTTCGGGTTCGGTTGTTCGGTCCGGTCCGGTCCGGTCTGGTTCAGTCCGGTTGTTCGGTTTGGTTGTTTGGTTCGGTCTCCAAGTTTGGGTTTGGTCGTTCGGTTCGGTCGCCAAGTTTGGGTTCGATCGTTTGGAAAAAGGTATCGTGAGATCCCATGATTCTGCCAGAAACCGGAAATTCAAGTACGTGTGGAGCTTGTGTGGGTGAGACCATGTGTGTTGTGGCTGACTGGGTGTTTGGTTTTGTTTCATGTGTTTTGGCTGTGTGGTGTGTTGATTTGACTGTTAGTTTTGGTTTGACTGGTTGGTGAGTGTTGGTGGGTGACTGTTGGCTGTCTGTTGTTAAAAACAACAAAAACAAAGAAGACTGTTCTAATTAAACGCTGGGGGGCCAAGGTAGTGCTCCCGGAACCAGTGGTGGAAGAGGAGGAGGAAGAGGTTGCTGCCACAACCCCCAGACCTTTGGTGGTGGTGGTCCCGGAGCTGATGGTGGAGGAGGAAGCTGCCAGGTTTGTAAACCATGCAACCCATGGTCCACCGTATCAAATGATGCCAAGAGATCTAGTAGGACCAAGAGTGTTGAATGTCCTAAATCAATCTCCCAGTGAAGGTCATCTATCAAGGCTACCAATGCAGTCTCGGTGCCATATAGGGATGGGCGAACAGATTGTGGTTCAGGTTCGGCCGTTTGGTTCAGTCCAGTTTGGTTCACCTGTTCAGTTTGGCCATTCGGTTCACCTGTTCGGTTTGGCCGTTCGGTTCACTCTCCGCGTTCAGGTTCAGATGTTCGATTCGGTCGGGTTCGGTTTGGTTCGGGCGTTCGGAAAAAGTATCGCGAGAGCCCATGATCATGCCGGAAACCAGAAATTCGAGTGCGTGTGGAGCTTGTGTGGGTGAGAGCATGTGTGTTGTGGCTGGCTGGGTGTTCAGTTGTGATTTGTGTTTTGGCTGTGTGGTGTGTGTTGGTTTTGGTTTGGCTGGTTGGTGAGTGTTGATGGGTGCTGTCTATGTGTTGGGTGTGTGTGTTTTTTTGTTTTTTTTAAAATGGAGAAGAAGGTGACCAGTGCCACCACCATTAAATGCCGGGTCTGGGGGAAGGCCAAGGTGGCGGAGCTGGTGGTGGAGGAAGAGGTTCCTCCAGCCGCTGCTGTACCTTCGTTGGTGGAGGAGGAGTCAGAGCCAGTGGGCATAGGAGGTGCTGCTGCCACTGCTTCCAGGTTTGTAAACTTTTTTTTTTTACTTTGAGGACAAGAAACCTAAGGCTCTATCCGTTAGAGTGAGCTCACTGGCATGCGGGTGGGTGCATGGGTGTTGGGCATCAGTCAGGCATAAACAGTGGGCATCAGCGGGTAGCAGAGGATGTCTGCCACAGAGAGAGAGGGTACTGGAGTGTGCGGGGGTCTTCCAGAAGTCAGGCACGAGCACGAGCAGCACCCCCACCCAAACATGTGCCAGGCTAGCAAGGGTCTCCACTCTCCAGTTGCCATCCCATTCCCTTCACACCCCCAAATAAGGGCAGGATTTGCACGTGCCAGCAAGGGTACTTCCAGTTGCCCTCGCTACTAGCACCCAAAGAAGGACAGGATTTGCACGTGCCAGCCAGGGTCACATCTCCCGTTGCCATCGCTACTAGCACCCAAGGAGGACAAGATTTCCATGTGCCAGCCAGGGTCACATCTCCTGTTGCTATCGCTACTAGCACCCCAAGGAGGGCAGGATTTGCATTTGCCAGACAGCGTCTCTCCATTGCCATCCCAAGCTCCCCAAGGAGGGAGGACTAGAGGCATCATCATAAATGCATGCTACTACTTTGGTGTTCTTAATGTGTTCCCATTTCAGAGAGGAATTGGATGCCGGCCCCAGCACTGGTGCCACTGCCAGGCCAAGGAGGACCCCTAGGTCAAGGTCACCAGTGACACCCCCAGACATTCGGCGGACAAGGTTGGATGTCTGGAGGTTTTATGACAATGGCGACGGAATCGCCACATGCAAGGTAAGGCACGGGGACTGGAACAACAGGGAATGAATTTCCCTATGACCTGTTAGGAATGGCAGTCGCCTGCAGAGAGAGATTGGCCTCCCAGCCCACCCACTTGTGGAGGCAGAATGCAGGCAGGGTTTGACAGACGGTTGGTCTGACACAGTATGGCACTTCTTATGTTCCTATCTTTTTATGCTCTTTTTAGGTCTGCCATAAAAGATTCCAGCTGCAAAAAGAGGGGACCACATTGGGGCTCATTGCCACATCGAGTGAACTCATGGCGGGAGAGTGAGGCAGCAGGAGGCGGACTCTGGTGTGGCCATGGAGCCTCAGCACCAGAAGAAGTGGGGGGAAGGCAACCCAAAAAAGACGGCATGTAAGCCCTTCCCCCCTCCAGCCTCGATGTGGAGACCCCCGGGCCCCAGGAGTCTGATGAGGTCAAGGCCTTTCAGGCCGAGTTGGAGAGGCCCACCTGGGACTTAGTGGCCAGCCTGCAGCAGACAGCATCCACCATGGAGAACCGCCTGGTGGAGCAGTTCCAGGTGTTCCAGGTGGAGAAGAAGAAGGTGGAGGCATACGGCCAGTATGTCTCCGCCAAGATGGAATGCCTGGAACAATACCACCAGGTGCTCTCCAGGTGGCATCGGGCCGTGGAAGGGGCCATAGAGTTTGCCGTGGCCCATGGCTATGACCAACAAGAGTCCCGGGTGGCCGCCCCTCAGCCCTGTGCTGTGCCCAATGGCTGTTGCCTTTCCCCCAAATCCTGGGGGACAGAGACTAATAGTTTAATTTATACGTTTCCTTTCAATGTTTGCTTTTGTTTTCAGAATGTTGCTGTCGTTGCTTTGTTCTTGTTGTTGTTATTTAAATAGTTTAAATAAAAGTTGTATTTCTTGTTGCAAGCTTCGTTTGACCTATCCAATCTTTTATCTCTTCACGCCTCGTAAATTGCCTCTCTGATATCTCCGCCTGGATGTCCTGATGTTAACACGAGACCTCCTGCCACGTGAGATTATTGGGGGGTTAGTTCCCCAATATTTGCTCTATCTTTAAATCTAGGGGAATTAGCCAAGTTAGGGGGTCCCCTCGTGTTCAAGGGATCAAACTGAGGACAGTATGCGCTACAGCAGTTTATGTACCCTCTCCAAATAGAAAGAGAGAGAAGGAGACAGGTATCCAAAAACAACAGGTTTATTGGTATATTACACACAGAAACACAGCCCTGGTCTGGCTGGTAGGGTTTAAAACACAGGCGGCTTGCGGGGATGGTAGGAGAAGAGGGGTGGTGGTATTCCGGTGTTGGCTCAGCGAGGGGGAGCAAGAGAACGTGATAGGGAGAGAGAAAGAGACAGGGAGGG
>QEPC01003437.1:3913177-3929886 GCA_003113815.1 Sphenodon punctatus
GGGAAACACAAAGAACACAGGGAGGGGTACAAAACTGAAATGAAAATCAATCTAATAATAATCCTACTCTAAATAAATCCAAAACTTAAAACAGGGGAAGGGAATAATCAGGGATGGAATAAGAGGGAGAGGGAAAGGATTCAATGGAGGGGGGAGGGAGGAAGGAAGATTGAACACAGGGAACACAGGGATGGGTAAAAACAAAAAATAATACCTAAATTTATCTAAGCTATGCTAAATAAATGATACTATGGAGGTAGATGGGTTGGGTGGGTGAAACAGGAGGAGGATTGCAATGGATTGAGGAAAACAAAACTGCTGGGAGAGGGAGCCTTCTGAAATGCCCGCTGTTCAGGAACAGTGACTAGCTCACAAGGTGTTGGGAAGGGGGGAGGCAATCAGTTTTGTTTCTTGCTGTGCCCGCCTCACCGCAAGCACCATTGGCTCTGTGCAGCCTAGCCCGTGGCCAATTGCAGACTGCGAAGCCAGTGGTCTGAGGTGAAAAGGGATGGTGATTGGGCAGACTGGCTGCTACTCCAAGTCTCTCCATCCCTGGTGCCTGGAATTCTGCTTCTCAGCTGACTCCCGCTCCCTTTCACGTTTTGCCTTCCAGTCACATGTTTTTGCCACCCGAACTCATCCGAACGCGATCCGAACTGACCAAACTGTTCGGTCATTTTGATGTTTGGAATTGAGTTTGGTTCGGTCTGTTCATGTTCGGATTTGTGTTCATGTTTGGTCGTCTGAACAGGCCAAGTTCGGACCAAACTCTGAACTTCCGAACTACGTTCGCCCATCCCTAGTGCCATATCCTGGATGAAAACCTGATTGAAAAGGATCCAGAAAACTGATGCTATCCAGATGGCACTGGACCTGCTGGGTCACCACCTGTTCAATAACCTTCCCTAAAAAGGAAAGGTTAGAGACGGGTCAGTAGCTGGCAAGGGAATGAACGTCCAATTATGGTTTTTGAGTAGGGGTCGCACCACTGCCTCCTTATGGCAGTCGGGCACCCTGCCCTTCTGAAGGGAGACATTGATCAATCCCACCAGCACCAGTCCCAAAGTCTCCTTGGAGACTTTCACCAACCAGGACGGTGATGAGTTCCCCAGATTTGTTCCAGGCAGCAAACCCCTGTAAACCCAGGTTCCATGTTCTTCTGCTCCATGGCTATCTCCTGGGTTTGCTTGAACAAATGTAACAGTCGCTCAAATTCACCATGGTTTTGATGCTGCATTTTTTGCAGAGGGGCAATTGGAGGTTATGGAAGCCCTGCCTTGTCCTTGTTTGTGGGATCAGTTTCTGTTGGTAACCCCAGCTGATGTAGAGGATGTTCTTGGGGCTGGGAGGGTTACCTGTTGTGAACTGGACTGTTGCCCGTCCTGGTTGGTTAAGGCCTGCCAGGAGACGATGGGGATGTTGCTGGCGGGGGTGGTCAATGCCTACCTTGTGGAGGGCAGGGTTGTGGGGTGCCTGAAGAAGGCTGTGTTGCAACCTTTACTCAAGAAGCCATCACTTGACATTGATTCCCTTGCCAGCTATTGGCTGGTCTCTAACCTTCCCTTTTTAGGGAAGGTTATTGAGTGGGTGGTGGTCCGGCAGTTACAGGAGCATCTGGATTGTGTTGGTTTTCTTGATCGCTAGCAATCAGGATTTTGCCTGGGTTATGGCACCGAGACTGCGCTTTTGGCGTTGGTTGACGATCTCCACCGAGAATTAGATCAGGGCTGTTCAGCCCTGCTGATTCTATTAGACCTGTTGGCGGTGTTTGATACCATTGATCATGACATGTTGGTGATGCACCTGTGGACCGTGCAAGGGTGGGCGGCATGGTTCTTGACTGGTTCTGCTCCTTCCTAGCCAGAAGAACTCAGTGAGTGATGTTTGGGGATGATTTTTCATTATACCAAGACCTCTCATATGGAGTCCTGCAGGGTTCTGTCTTGTCCCCTCTCCTGTTCAATGTGTATATGCAACCGCTTGACGAGGTGGCCAGGAGGGTTAGCATGCGGTGTCATCAATATGCTGATTACACCCAGCTTAACCTCTCTTTTTCATCAGACCCAGACCCAGCAATCTGGGTGCTGGGTGCCTGGAAGCTGTGGGGGATTGGATGAGGGTGAACCGACTAAAGCTGAATCCTGACAAGACGGAGATGATGCTGGTGGGTAAGGTCGCGGGGGTGATGGCCCCTATCGCTGGTGGGGTCTGCCCCCCAATGGTTCCCCAGGTACGGAGTCTGGGGGTGGTCCTTGATTCACAGCTCCACTTGGATGCTCAGGTGGAGTCTGTGGCAAGGAGTGCCTTCTGCCAACTACATCTGGTGCGTTGGCTTTGTTCTTCTGTTTTGGACTCTGACCTGGCCACCATCATCCATGCTTTCATCACCTCTAGGTTTGACTACTGCAATGAGTTCTACGTGGGGCTACCCCTGGTGATGGTTCAGAGACTGAAGCTGGTGCAGAATGCAGTGGCCCATCTCCTGGTGGGACTGGGCTGCCGTGAACATATTACACCAGTTCTTCGATCTCTGCATTGGCTACCTGTAGTCTATCAGGCCCGATTCAAGGTGTTGGTGCTTGCCTATAAAGCCCTAAATGGCCTCGGCCCGACCTACTTGCGGGATCGCCTCACCCCCAGATCCTGGATCGGCCCCTGCGTTCATCGGGGGGTGCTCTCCTTGAGGTCCCCCGAGTCTGCTGGGGGGGTCACGATGGGAGAGGACTTCTCAGTGGCTGCCCCACAGCTGTGGAACGCCCTGCCAGTGGAGACCCATTTGGCCCCGGATCTCCCCTAATTTCGCTGCCGTTGTAAGATGTGGCTGTTCTGCCTGGCTTTTGGGGGGGAGGATGGGTAGGGTGGGGGGAATGGGTTATGGTGGTGGGTGGTTAGGGGTATTTTTTACTCCTCCCTTTGTTGAACATTTTAAAGTTGTTTTTAACTGTTTTGATTTGTACTGTTGTACGCCGCCCAAAGCTGCCTATGGCAGGATGGGCGGGTTAAAAATGTTTAAAATAAATAAATTAATATCTGGTAGCTGAAACAGTGGCAAGCATTATAAAAAGACACAAGACAGTAGCCCAGATTAGCCCCCTCCAGATGGGTGGCTACCTTCCCATCTATTAGGTGGCTTCTGGATGTTTGCCCACACCTGCCATCCACCCACCCTGTGGCCCCCCACTCTTGGCATCATCCCAGTGAACGTGGTGTCTGCAGTGCAGGTGAATGTTGGCTGATGCAGGTGAATGAACCTTCAGGGAAGGGCAGGGAATACATTTTAATAATTAAATAAAAATAAATAAAATGTGTTCCTAAGTGGCTGCTGCCCATCTGTAAGGGTGTGCACAGCCTCTGTGTGTGTGCAGGTCCACCAGAACCATACAGTCCTGAGAGGAATGCCTAGAGTGGTCGGGGGAGTGACCGCGTCTCGGCAGGGCCAACCACAGGCATGTGCCACAGGTGCGGCTGCACATGGCCCTGCGACCAGCTGGGGACCCGCACTTACCTGGCTGGGTGGCAGGCTGCAGCCAGCTTCTCCCCCAATAAGTTCTTCTGCCTCCCCTCCCTGGCTCTGGTCCCCATCCCTTACCTGCCTCTGCCTCCTAGTAGCGCTGCAGCAGCACCAGCACCAGCACCAGCACCAGCAGCACCGGGACACTGATCAGACTGGGAGATAAAGCTGTTTGTTTACAAACAACTCCTCCCCACTGAGTGATCAGAATCTTGTTATCTTGTAAAGAAGGTTCTTCGAGATAACTCCCAACATTCTCACAACTGGGTTCTGCATGCTCACCTTATTCAAATAATAGACCACGTGATGGTCTCGAGCTCCTCTAGTATAAAAAGTGCTCTGCCCCTCAGAATGACAGCTCTTTCCAACACTTTCTAGGCATATAAGAAAAAATTCCAGGTGGGGCTGGGTGTTATGAGAATGTTAGAAAGCATCTCAAAGAACCTTGTTTTACAAGGTAGCAACCTTCTGTTCTTTTTCAAGTGGCTCCTCACAGGCCATTTTAACATGGCTACACCAGGTGAGGGGTCCGTGGGCATGCCGGTATGTGGGTGGGGTGTGCACACAGCTGCACACACATCCCCATTCACCCCCCCACTCATCCACACCCACGGAGTAACCACCGTTTCCCCCAGTTGCTCCGTGTGTGGGGACAAGTGGGGTGGGGGGTGAGTGAGGATGCGTGTTAGGCAGGCATGCACGCACTCCTACTCTCCATGGATGCATGCACCACGTCCTTCACACAGGGCTCCCCCACCCATGAACACTCAGAAATCTGCGTTAATGGGTGGGAGAGGCCCATGTAAAAAGGGCCACATTCTCACAACTGTCTTACTTATATTGTCTTAGGTAGGAATTTAGGATGTAAAGCAATATCTATTCTTTTTTGGAAAATCTGCAAATATGGTTCTGAGATTATTATGGCTGTTATTCTTAATGAAGTTATTGCTAACCCGCACCCCATAACCAGTTCATTAGCGCCCCCCATATAATCAATTAATGCTGCCGCGGGGGCAGAAAATAAATGGTTATGGGTGGAGGGCAGCGTGAATTGATTATATGGGGGCGGGGACGCAAATGAACTGGTTATGGGGTGAAGGCAGTGTGAATTGATTATGGGGACACAACTGAACTGGTGATTTTATATATATATATGTCTCTTCATGGCATAATGCACTTAATAGGCTAGCTGCATTTTGGGTGTCTTGTGTGTTTGATAGCAGCACCTCTGGACTAGTCACATCATGTGCGTGCACAAGGCCCTTGCCCAACCTAAAGTGCCCTTGCCCAACCCTTCCCCTAACTCCACCACCCCCAACCTTATCCCTGCCTGCCAAATGCCTGACCAAATAAAAAGGTCTTACAACATTTCCGAAAGATGAACAGGCTCGGGCTTAAACAAACCTCCAAGGAGAGGGAGTTCCATAATATGGTCCCTTTCCAACTTCTGAATCTGGCCCATGGATCTAGTCCTATCCTCAACACTGAAAGAATTAGTTTAGGAAAAGGGAGCTGAGATGAGGGCATGTACTCAGTGATAAGGGATGGATCCATAACATAGATCCACAATCTGGACCTTCCCCCTCCTTTCTCCATTCTGACCATAATCCTTAAACACCCCACATTTCCCTCCAAAAAACACCTGCCAGGCAATAATGAAATCAATAATGACTGTTGTTATCATTATTAATTTTGTTATTATTTATCTTTGTTATCATTATTGCAATAATGATAATAAAAATGAGAATGTTGTTATCGTTATCAATATAATGAAAATGAAGTGCAGACCCCTAAGTGATAACTAGTTTGGAGTATCTGTGTTGAGGTCCAGGGCTAGTCCTCTCTGCAGCAGGTGATAATCATTTTCTTTGTTTAAGTGTCAATGAATGTTTGATGCAGTTATAAAGAAAACATTTTCATCCATTATAATGGATAGCAGATTTCTTTTCTTTCATTGGCAAGAGGACGGTTAGTCTGGATTATATTATTTTCAATTGATTTGGCATTTCTTCTTATTTTTACACTCTTGGACATTTTGGAGTTCATGTCTTTGTTTAACACTGAGGATGCATACGTTCTGCCAACTTAGCTAGCTAAAATGCTCATTTTCTTAATCGCTTATTCTTATGCTGCAATTTTAGATTTTAAATTAATCAGATTGCCAAAATAAACCCTGAAGATATAATTTTATGTTGAAAAGGAAATACTGAATTAGAGGGTAACTCGTCTGCTTTCAGTACTTCTGTTCAGGATCTTGTAGCATGGTTGTCACTGTGCAGGACTTGGCCCTGTATTTTCCTGCTATTGTACAATGTACAACAATTTCATACTTACATAAGTAACAAAAGTTATTAACGTACAGTAGCCAACAATATGAAGCGTTTGGAGGCCAAACTTGTTAAGTAGGCAGTTAAAACACAGATATATACTAAAAATTCCTTGTAGATCCACTTTGTTAGAAAGACTTACACCCACTTCAATAGGGTTTGCATTGGTATGTACTTTGAGGGTCAGGCTGTCCACGGGTTATTAAGAAATACACATGCACAACAGATGTTGAGTTGCATGCATGAGTCTTGACAATGCGGGTCAGTAGACATACTATTGTGCAGAATTCTTCAGGACCAGATGTACCTCTTAATAAAATGACTGCAATACATCCTGTATCTTGGAAGGTATGATATGTGTAAATATTTTGCCACGCAAGTTGGTGAGACCATGTAGAAATGTTGTTCTTGGAATCTGAGCATAGATATTAAAATATCTTTTCCAGTCCCTATGAAAACTATACAATGGAACTAGAAGAGGATGTAATTTGTAAACAAGTGATATGTGTGCCCCTGAAAACTGCCACAAGGAAAACCTTGGAAATCAATGTTCTATATATGTGATCACCGAACAGTTATCACAGGCAATAACAGCACAAATTTCTCTATCTTGCCTTGTTGAAGTGCTTCAAGCTTAGTCTGTAGGGGCTATTTTTAATGAGGAGAACATACACAGTTCAGTAATTGGCTTTTATCAGAGACTGCCCGTAATGCTAGCCACTCATTTCAGCATTAAACACCCATTGGATGTTACATGGAAGCATGGACCCTTGATATGCGGTTTTACCATGGATGGTGTTTCTGAGAAATTATGCTTGCAGCCATCATGCATCTGCTTGCTGCTATCACGTAACTGCTGTTGCATATAGGTAGATTCGCTGCCTCACTTCCAGGCTGTGATAATCTGATAACCCTTAGGAACATGAAATCATCTGGGCAACAGCTGTTGATGTGGGGAGACGTTGGGTAGCTGCTGGAACATGCAAAAGCATGAACAGAAGCAGCTATGGGACTGGAATGTTGTTGGTGATTTCAATATACAATGGATTTCCATGGATTTAACTTTACATCAGGTAACGTCCACCAGATCTGAGATGCAGTGATCTGCCCATTGAGAAATGGGTAGTAGCTGCCATTGCAATTCGGGAGCCATTCTGTTCATGGCTCCTGGACAGACATCAGATAACATTGACTTGCACTCACTGCCAGCCTATGCCAGATTGGAAGCAGTAATTTAGATATGAAGGGCTCTGCAACCTGAATTACTCATAAGTGTCCTCTAAAATTTGCATATCTGGCCACCCTAGCAGAGAATGAATTAAAAAGTACTAAGCCAATAAAACTGAACCACAGCACTTGATATCATGCCATTCGAAATGTTAAAAATGTCAGCCATGCTGTTTTGACTTTATTGGAATACCAGTATTTTAAAAGATGAAAAGTCAATCCCTGTGAAAACCCATTTATCCCTGATGAAACTCCATGAAGTCAATGGAAATAAACCAGGAATGACTTTTGGACCATTATATTTCCAGCTAGACAGAACTGAATGCCAGTTACAGAAAATATTGTGCTTTCTGTATGGGGCTTCCTGAGACCTTTATTGCTGCTGTATATTTTGATGGTAATGCTTGCTAGATACATAGTTGTGTTAATTACAAATTAAAATTCTCTGCACCATTAGTTAGAAAAGTGGCTTTATCCATTGGAATGTGCAAGATACTTGGCACCATACACTTCAAAGACGGAGACAGTGTTCAATTCAGTACTTGCATGAGGTAATGTCAGTTTTTTGCAGAGGACTCACACTTAATTGATATCATATGGCTAACATGTGTACTCAAAATCTGGCCTCCTTTGATTGCTTCTTGATAACTAATAACTCTTGGTGGGAGTCCAGAATATGGATTTAAAAAATTACACACTCTAACTACCTTTCTAGCCTGCCAGCATCTCTGCTGCTTAAAGATGGTACCATTTGTAGCCCTTAAATAGACACCAGTAGTGACTGGACATGCACTGAATCTATTAGGCTCATCTGGGAAATGGTAAAGGAAGATGTAAATATGTACATTTGCGAAAGTTGATACATAGACCCTTTTTACACAGGCAACAGCATGGGTGGGTGGGTGTCAGTGTGTGCCGCGGTCTGTGTGCGGTGGGTGGGGGGATGGTGTAGACAGGCGCACATCTATCTAAACCCATCAACATGCACGGAGCATCTTCTGTTTTTGCTGGTTGCTCTGTGGGTGGAAGTGGGTGTGCATGCGTGTGCATGGGAGTGCGCACTCACGCATGCACACCCCCACCTGCCGTGGGATTTACATGGGCGGTACCCACACATGAACACCCAGTTTATGCGTGGGTACCGTCTGTGTAAAAAGGGCCATAGAGTGCTTTATAGGGGGAGAAGAAGGATATGATTAGAATATTCTCTCATTGGGCTTTGTGTTGAGCAATTGCTTGCAAAGACTGGAATTCCTCCTGTTGTTTTCTCCTTTTCTTCCTCTCAAGTTCCAAATGAACAAATCTGCCCACATCTTGAAAGGTCACAAAGGTAATAAAGATCCTTTTCATAATATTTCTGTCATGAACAATTTATTTTTTTCTGGGACATACTTTGCTCTTTCAAGCTACAGAACCTACAGCAATTCATTTTCAAACAATAGTCTCCTTATGGCTGTAACTCATGGATTCTTCCATATCGGGACACCCTTTTCCATACTGGTGAAAGTGGCAGGTGATCCACCTTTTTGGGGAGGCAAAAGCATCACCATACTGCCTCTCCTGCCATTGCAGCTCGTCGTGGCTACTACAGGTATCATTTAGTCAGAATCTGTTCATATTTGGAGCTATTTTAATACCAATTCTTAAGCTAGGCATATGGCTGTATGTCTTCAAATAAATGTATTTTAATACTAGACTCTGAGCATACATGGTATGCCTTGAATACACAGTGACTATGATTTTCCTATTTGTTTACCATGAAGTGAAAGCTATACAATAAATGACTAAATGCTCAACAAATTTCCCTTCAGCTATGCTCTAATAACACATCATTTGCAATATGAAATATACAGCTTCAGGCTCATCTCAAGGTCATTGGATTCCTGGATCCATTCCAGTGAGGCTTTTGCCCTGGGTATGGCTTTTGCCCAGTGAGGCCTTTGCCCATGGATTCTGCCCTGTTGATCCTGTTAGATCTTTCGGTGACCTTTGATACGGTTGATCATGAGGTGTCGTTGACACAACTGTGGGACCTGGCAGGGGTGCACAGGACGGCTCTTGAGTGGTTGCGATTCTTCCTGTTGATGAGGTCCCAAAGAGTGGTGATGGGTGATTGCTCGTTGTCCCCTCAGGACGCCCCCTGCAAGGTCCCACAGGTTTCTATTCTGTCTCCCCTCTTGTTTAATGGGTATATGAGGCTGCTGGGTGAGGTCATTCAGATGTTTCGGGTGAAGTACCATCCGTATGCTGATGACACCCAGCTCTACCTCTCCTTTTCATCTGACTCAGGCCTTGCAGTCTTGGTGCTTACCTGATGCCTGACTGCTGTTGGGGACTGGATGAGGATAAGTTGATTGAAGCTGAATCCAGATAAGACTGAGATGATGATTGGACAGCCTTGTGACCTGGAGGGGATTGGGACTCCTCTTATCAATGGAGTCCAGCCTCTCTGGTTTGCAGTCTTGGGGCGGTGACCCAAAGCCCACACCAGCAGGTACTAGGGTGATCCCTGGGGTGGGGGGTGGTTTAACACCCCCCCATCCCAGGGATCACCCTACCCCCCCACCCAGAGATCGCCTACCTTTTGCGGCGCTCCGGGTGGTGGATTTTAAAAAATCCAGGCTGGGCAGGGTGGGTGGGGGGTGACCCCCCTTCCACCTGCGCAGCCTGGACGGGGGAGAGAAAGTGGTGTTTTTCCCCCCCCCCCATTGATTTCAATGGGGACAGTTCCCCATTGAAATCAATGGAAAAATACCGGTACCGGTATACCGGTTCTAATCCCACCCCTAAAATATATAAAACAATCTACTATAAATAACAATAGAAAATAACAGCATAAAAACAACAATAAAAACCCAAAGCAGAACTAAAACCCACTCCCACCCCCCCCAAACCCAACCTCCTACCCATCACCCGTGTTCCTTACCATAGGCCTGGTGGAACAGTCAGGTCTTACATTGTCTTCAGAAAGAGGGGAGGTCTGGAGATAGGCAGATCTCCATCAGAAGAGAGTTTCACAGCCATGATGCGGCCACCAAGAATGCCTCCTCATCGTTGCCACCCAGATACCTGGTGGACTTTGAGAAAGGTGCTCCCAGTCGACTTCAGGGGTTGATCCAAGGCCTGGAGGGTGAGGCAATCCTGCAGATAGGTAGGGCCCAGGCTGTTTAGGACTTTATAGGTAAAAAACAATATCTTGAATCAGGACTGGAAGGCTATAGGCAGTCAGTGCAGAGAACGGAGCACTGGTGTAATGTGCTCGATGTGACCCTTCCCCATAAGAGCTGTTCATTAGCTTTACATGCTAAAAAATGTGAGTGGGGGCTGAGTGAGGGGTGCGCAGATGAAACACGGACTCCAGCGAGCTATCCTCTCATTTGAAACCACTCTGTGCTCTTTAGACCAAGGGTGGGGATCCTCCGGCTTGTGGACCACTGAGGACTTGTGGCCCCCTTCCATCTACCCTGCAGTGGCCTCTCCTATCTTGTCTTCAATACAGCCTGCCTTTCTTTTTTTCCTGGTCTTGCACAATAGATGCAGGTGGGCAAAAGGGGAAACTGCCATGGAATTGATGGAAGTGCTCTAGGCTGCCACCCCTGAGCCCTCACAACTGGGGCCATATCTCCTGCAGTGTTCTCCCAGAGGTAGGGTTGCCAATTCTCGCAGTCTGACCATTACACTCCCATAGGTCAAAATGGGAGTGTCAGAGTCAAACCATGACAAGCGCCAACCCTATTTAGAGGCCCTCCTGCACAATACTCTGGCCCATGGAGCTTTGGACAAGTTTGCATATGGCGTACAGTGATTCAGACCTTGTGGAGCTAAAACTTTCCCTAAACTCAGTGCGATCAAAAATCCAGATTTGGGTCCAAAGTAGATATTCCATTGCAACCAAATCCTCACTTAGTGCCAAAAAGATGTGGCACCTACAAAACAGTGCCACTTAATTGTTTTCATTTCTGCTATAAAATAATATAAAAATACTCATGACTAACCATGCAAAGAAGCTCATAAAGAAGTCTATTAATTTTTATGCATCATAAATGTAAACCACAATTCATTTTAAGTGTGCTGTAAAAACATGATTTGAGTTTATAGGACACAGTACGAGTAGAGCTTCAGAAGCCAAGTCTTGCTTTCCATTCTCTTGAGAGATTTATTATTATCATTTAATAATTCTGTTTTTTCTTGTTTTCTTGCTTTCAAGGCCCTTTTCGTACTTGACTCCAGGAGAAAGAATATTTCTGAAGTGCAGTAGTTTTACTACTGATCTTTGATAAATATTTTATCCCATAGTAAACAAACTTCTTGTAGACCAATATTACAGTTTATTACTGCAGTGAGTTAGTTTATTCTGTTCTGCAAACCTTAAGTTAAAAATGTACAAAACACAACTCAAACCAGAAATATTCAGAATATTTGCTTGTAGGGCTGGCTCACCAATTTGACACTGTGTCAAAACATATGTAAAAACATATGACCTCCCCCTTAACCCCCCCAAACCTCTAAACCTTTCTTCCAACCACACCCTATCCCTGTCTGCCAAATGTCTAGCCAAACAGAAACATCTTATATCACTTCCAGAAGATGAGAAGGCTTGGATTTAGATGAACCTGCAAGGGAAGGGAGTTTCATAATTGTGGAGCAGCCACCAGGAATGCCTCTCTGCATGCCCTTTTTGTGGAAACTTGGCAGTCAGATGGTGTCTGCAAGAAAGTGCTCCCGGCTGACCTCAGAGGCCGCAATGGGACATGAAGGATGAGGCAGTCTTTCAGATAAGTGCGGCCCAGGCCACTTAGGGCTTTATAGGTCAGAACAAGCACCTTACATCTTGCCCAGAAAACTACTGGTAGTCAGTGTATTGTGCAACCAACCCCCTGACTGAAGAAGCACTGCCATTTTCTGCACCAGCTGCAGCTTCTAAAAAGTCATCAAAGGCAGTCCCATGTAGAGAGCATTGCAGTAATCTAGCCTCAAGGAATGAAGGCATGGATGACAGTAGTAGATTATTTTTTCCCCGTCCAGAGTGACAAAATGACTACATGTTAGAAACTGGCTGAGTCTGGCTTGCTCCCCATGGCAACTACGAGCAGAGGGCACTGTTGCATGGGTATCTTAGAGTTGTTGTCAGAAGCTAAGCCAGGGTTAATTGCCAGTCAGGTCAGTTGGTCAGTAAACTGCAAGGAGATGCAGAAGCAAGAACGGGTCAAAGTCCAGAGATCAGAGGCCAGAGTCAGTACCAGGTTTTGGGAAGAAGAGCCAGAATAGGGTTCAGTGCTGTGAAATTATTTCAAGCAGAGCAGGGGAGGAGGGTGGGAGTGTGGGCCCAGATTCAAGTCAAGGGATGAACTGCAGGCTGGAAACAGAAGCACAAAGTCCACATACAGGCTGGTTCTGACTAGGGCTGAAATGAGAACTTGGTTGAGAAAAGGAAGTGAGATCTCTCAAGAAGATCTCATTGCTGGCTGGAGAATCTCACAAGATTCTCTAAAAAAAATTTTAAAACACTGTACACACACAAATGGCCACCGAGGCTGTTTTGAGTATATGTGACCCTTTCCCAAGATGGCAAGAGAGGCTGATCTGCACATGCCCAGAACCAGCTGCCCTTTTCCAAAATGGTGCCAATGTGGCCCACACCATCTTGGAAAAGGGCCATGCATGCTCAGAACAGCCCCAGCAGCCATTGTATATTCATTTATTAATTTAATCAAATTTTTATGCTGCCCTTCCCATAGGCTCAGGGTGACTCACAAACCATAAAAACAGTAAAATGCAAAAATAACCCCCCAAAGTCTCCAACCTTCCCCCAATGCCCTCACAAAACCCACCCCAAACCCACCCCACCCCAAACCATCACTCTATTCCCCACATCCAAATCCCTTCTCACACCTTTACCCCAAACCACCTCACCAAACCCCCCATCCCTTATCCATGCCCACCAAATGCCTTTATAAACAGGAAGGTCTTACACCACTTCCGGAAGATGCTCCAGCTCAGGTTCAAATAAACCTCCTCAAATAAACCTCTCAATTGCAGGTGATGATTCAGGGTTTGTAGTTGGAAAAATAAAACCTAGTTGTGTAAAGTAAGTCCAGTTGTTTAATTGATGGTTAGACTCATTGGTAACAGGGAAGTGATTTTCTACAGGGCTGAGCACCTGCAGAATGCTGCCATTGGATTTAATAGTATTCAGCACCTCTGAGAATCAGAGAGCTTTTCTTTAGAATTAACAGGCAGGGCCGAAAACGCTAAAGAAAAACCCAAGGCTTCATGTGTAGGGCACATGTCCCTAATATGTGGCATCCGTGAATACATTTGAAATGGTAACATTTATTTATTTTTATTTATTTTAAAAATTTTGTACCCTGCCCCTCCTACCACAGGCAGCCCGGGGCGGCTAACAACAATATAAATATACAATAAAATTAAAATATCATAAAATAATAATATCAACAACAATAATAGAAACAACAGAAACACACCCCAATCCTCACCAGTCTCTCCACTCCTATGCACCCTCACCCCTATCCCTCGCCAAATGCCTGACGGAACAGCCAGGTCTTTCAATTCCTACAAAAGGTTGGGAGGTCTGGGGCCAGATGGGCCCCCACCGGGAGGGAATTCCAAAGGCGCAGTGCAGCCACCGAGAATGCCCTATTCTGTGTGGCCCCTCTGGAAACCTGGGGGACCTCCAACATGGCGCGCCCGGATGACCGCAGGAGCCGGTCCAAGACCCAGGGAGTAAGGCGGTCTTGCAGTTAGGCAGGGCCCAGGCCGTGTAAGGCTTTATAGGTCAAGATCAACACTTGACCTATAACGCACTTTTCACATGAGTGTGAAAAGTGCTGGTGTAAAATATGGGCTCACAGAGCCTCAATTACAGGGATACCTGCCCCATAGAGGCTAACAGCAATTCAGGAGGCTCCCTCCCCAATACATGGGGCCCATGAATAAACCAGAAAAAACCAACTATGTATAGTATATGGGTCTGCCCATTAGTTATGGTAACACTTCCCTTTTTCTAATAGGTGTGTCAGTGTGCACCTGTCAAACAGTCCTGATTTAGGAAGGAGTCCACATTATCATTTCACACAAGGCCCCAAATTCTCTGGATCTAGTAGTTATCAGCCTAAACCCTTAGTTTAAATCTTTGAGTTCGAAAAATTTGGACTTGAGTTTTAGAATATGTTAGGGGAATAATCTGCATTCAATAAAGTGCAGGTCTTGGAAATGATTTTTGGTCATGTCTTGGAATTAGCACTTTTAAAAATAAACCATTCCCCCTATGTAATATGTGGGAACTATGGGTGTAAACATACGTGCAGTTGCCACTGCAGCTGCACATCTGGGGGTGGAATGGCTGCCCCCGCGACCTCCGGTTGAGTCAGCCCCAGCCCCATGCTGTGACCAGCAGCCCACTCTTTTGCCATGATGGCTAGTTACTATGGTGACCCCCCACACTGGGTGGGGTGGGCATGAAAACAGACGTGCCCACCCAGTTTGTTCTACTCTGGTCTGCTTGGGTGGCTTACAGGATCGGACTGTGGGCCCAGTTTGTTCCAGGCCCAGGTTCTGGCTCTGCCCTCAACCCTGCCAAGGCTTGAACTGGGCCCACATTTGGCGGGCCCGGAACAGATGCATGGGGTTCGGCGCTGGCCCAGGCAAGCCAGAGTGGGCAAACTGGGCCAGTGTTGTGTGTTTCAGCACCCTATGATTGGCAAGATACAGCAGTTATCATGTCCCACGCAAAGATGAATTTTGACAGCTCCAAATTACTACCTATTCTTAATCAGAACGGAATATCAGAATATCAAAATTTCCAAAGCTTTTGCCGAATGAAACAATCTGTGAAGCTGAATATTGAAAAATGTCAATGATTTGGGGGACTGGCCTGGCTGTGAAACAAGATGACTGCATCCTGAAAAATCTCTTACCCCCTCTAAATCCAAGATTGTGCTAGCCATAAGGGATTTTATTTTTATTTCTTTCCTGTGAATCATGATTAAGATTGGATAAGCAAGTTATAGGGTAAAGCCACATGAGACAGGGCTGGCTGGATTCCTTGCCTGCCCTGGAAAAGGGCAAATGTAGCCACCACACTTTGGGCCAATGGTGAGGGCAGTGCAAACAAGCAGCCCTCTCCCCAACACGGCAGTCACCAGCTCCTCCATGCCATGGATCTGGCTAAGGAGCTGGTCACATGGGACTAGACTCCCAGACTACTGCTGTGCTGCAGGATGTGCCCCACTGCCTCTAGACAGCTACTGTGGGGAGAGGGTGGAAGAGTGCTCACATTTTGTGGGAGGGGAGAGCATACTCCTCCAGGCCTGATCTTCAGACCTTGCCCCATGGCAGAGCTGCATGGGCTGACCAGACTGGAGGCGGCCCATTATCCCACATTGCCTCTGTCCCCTCCCCCCACACGGGGGTGGGGGGCATGGGGCCCTTTGCCGCGCCCACCTAAGAAGGGGGCAGGATGACTGGTTTGGCGTTTCCCATTGTAGGAGGCCAAGCCGGGCACCGAGGCAGGAAACAAATGGCGTGCCGGATTCAGGAGTGCAGCCTGGGTTGATGGGCAGCCCAGTCTGCACTCCTATTTGCTGAAATAGGCACATGGCCCCTGCCCAAGGGCGGGGTCCACGAGCAGTGACTCGCAGCCCTAGTCGCATTCGGGTCTAGGTGCTGCACAGAACGGAAGCGTGGGACCCGGCGATGCCAAAATAAATAAATAAATAAAAGCGGTATTGGGTTGGGGAGCGGGGATACTCCTGTAGTACAGCTTTCTCTAATGGGAAAGAACAAGAGGAACGCCACTATGGCGGTGAAGAAACGGCGACTCCAGGCCGCTGAGTCGGACCCCCCTTGGGAACGGGGGCATGTGAGTCTTGTGAGGCACCACATGAGGACCTGGGGGGCTTGGCCTCTGGCCCCCCAGTACCCGGGGGCCATGATAATGAAGGGGGGGAAATTCCCCTTGCTGCCAGAATGGCAGGGTGTGAGGCAGCTCACAGGGGACGGGGAAGGAGACCCCCTTTCAGTAACCCCTCCAGCCAGTCCTTTGACCTCTGCTGGGAACAGTCCCCATGGGAGGGGGACCTGTGATCCCCGTGCCCCTGAGAAGAGGGGGGCACCTGATTAACCCCCCTACTCGGTACATTGAAGAGGGCATGTTGGTACTGGGGCAGAGGGGCACTAGCCCCCCCCCGGGGTGGCCCTAACAGGCCATCTGCCCCTTCAAACTCGCAGCCTCCATCAACGGTATCTGGGGCTCCGGGCACGGGGGAGGTAGGGTGTGTGGAGCTGGGGTTCAACCAGGGGCGGATTGGGAAATCAAAGTGGCCCGGGAAAATATAGTGTTAGTGGCCCTGTGCTGGCGGCAAAGCCGCCAGCGCGCCGGAAATGGGCTAAGGGGGCGTGGCTTGGGGGCATGGCTTGAGGTGGGCAGAGTGTACCAGATTTGGGGCCTATCGGAGCTGAGTCCCCAGACTCAGATCCTTAGCAGCCTGGCAGGGGTGAGCGGGAGGTTATGGGGGGATGGCAGGGGGGAGACTGCCACTGGTGGGGGTACTGGCCCTCATTTCAGTGCTCTGGCTCCCCAAATCACTCCGTTTCAGTGCTCAGTGGCCCCCAACCAAAAAAAT
>QEPC01003437.1:3929986-3947031 GCA_003113815.1 Sphenodon punctatus
CCTGCGCGCACAACCCAGTTGTGAGAATGTTGGGAGCCATCTCGAAGAACCTTCTTTACAAGGTAGCAACCTTCTGATCAGCACATGGGCAGGAGCTGTTTGTAAATAAACAGCCTTATCTCCCAGCCCGCCCGCTGCTGCTTCAGCGCTACTAAGAGGGAGAGTCAGGTAAGCCCTCCCCTCCCCTCCAACACAACCCAACCCTACAGGGGTCAGAACCAACAATTTTTTGGGTTTGTTTGTTAAGAATAATTTTTAAAAAGACAGCATGACCGGCCCCCAGCTCGGCCCCCGGCCCACCGAGAATCCTCCCGGTGCATTCAATGGCCAATCCGCCCCTGGGTTCAACCCAGGGTACACGGGGCAATTTGTAGGGAGTCCCCAAATGGGCCTTGCCCACCCAGGGCCCTACATGCCCACTCAGGCCTTGGCCAGCCAGGGGCAGGCTGCATGGGCCGAGCCTGCACAGGGCTGGGCTGGGGAGCTTTTTTCCACTGCACAGTCGGGGCTCTTCGCACCCACTTGGGTCCTGTCTAGCCAGGGGCAGGCCGCATGGGCCGGGCCTGTGCTGGGCTGAGGAGCCTCTTCCTTCTTTCCTAAAGTCGAGAGCAGAGCCAGCTAACATGGTGCCCCAAGGACAGGATGACAGGGACCTGCGACAGAGGATGTAGCGGATGGAGAGGATTCTGCAGGCACTGGTACAACAGCGTGCCCAGATGGCTGGAACCCAGCAAGAGGCATCCCCCCTTGTCCACCCGGTTCATCACGCAGGTGAAGTGGGAACCTACCTTGGGGGGGTTAGGTGGGGTGGGGCAAGTTTGCACCCTGGGCAGGCCCCTGCAATGGGAGGCACGGGGAATGACAGGGCTGCAATGGAGGCCTATCAGGGTTGGGGAACAGTTGGGGGGCCGATGCAACTGGTTTGGTGGGGAGGCACCTGGGTCCCGGTAGTTCCCCCCGCAGCCTCCCTCTTTTGGGATGGGAGGGGCAGGCATCACGGCCGGGGGGCTGCCCCGCCCAGTCATCCCGGCAGGCTCGGCTTCACTCGCAGGACAGGCCATGCGGGTGTGGGCCCTCGCAGCCGTCCCATTTCCTCCTATGCATGGAGTGTTGGGTTTGGCTCCCTCCATGATGTCGCCCGGGCAGTGCCGCTCCCCCGAGGGTGGGAGTTACTCTGCGGTCTCTGACCCAATTGGGGGCCATTTGCTTCCAGCCATGAAGGAGTGGATATGGCGTGGCAAATATGTGGACCTGTTTGCCCTCCTGTTTAGTGATCCGATATTAGATCACGCTGAGCAGGAGGACAAAAAGGAAAAGGAGCACTTTAAGCCCCCCAAGGAGAATCGGAACTGGTCGAACTGGACCACCGCCTTTTCCATCTGCATGAGTGTCATGATTCAGGCCTACCCTGCCCAGGCCGCAGACCTGCTGAAGTACTCTGACATTGTACGACATGCTTATGAAGTGGGGCCGGCCGGTGCATGGCTGCAGTACGATGAGGCGATCCACCACAGGGCAGCATACACCCCGGGCCTTAGGTGGGATTTGCATGTGCACGATCTTTGGCTTAATTGTATGTGTGGGGTGGGTAACGTACCCAGATCAGACAGCGGGCATTTGCTGGCAAAAAGGGTGTGTGTGTTCATCTGCAACCGAGTCGTTTCATGAAGAAGGAAAGAAAGGGACGGCCACCCCCCGTGGGCCTGTTCTGGGAATTCATCCATTTCGGGAGATGTTCCTGGGCAACTTTCAAGTTCCGTCATGCCTACTCCAACTGTTCAGGGCACCATGCGGCCTCTGCATGCCCACGGGGAAAACCCGGCACCAAAGGGAAACCGTTCCACGGGGGGGCGGGCGGCCCCGGGGGGAACGGCCCAGCTCTGGTGGGCAAAAGTCCCAACGCCAGTTAAGGTGAAAGAGCTGTAGGGATGGGCGAACAGAACTGAGTTCGGAAATTTGGTTCTGTTCTGTTCGGCTCAAAATTCGAGTTCGGGTCGGTAGTTCGGTTGGGTCAATCGAACTATTCGAGTTCGGTCCGAACTCCAAACTTCCGAACAAAGATCAGAAATTCAAACCTCATTGAAATGAATGGAATATTGTCTTTCAGGGATGGGCGAACAGAGCCAAGCTCGGAAATTCAGTTCAGTTCGACTCAAACTTAGAGTTCGGTTCGGAAGTTCGGTTCGGTTGACCGAACTGGTCGAGTTCAGCCCGAACTCCGAACTTCTGACCCGCGTTCACCCATCCCTACAGAGCTGGCCCAAGACCTCCAATGGCACCCCAACAGAGAAGAAGTTGAATATGTACTATCAGGCTTTCGGGAGGGTTTTAGGATCCCGGCTGCTGAGGTTTATCAACACTGGGTGGGCCCAAATTTGAAGGCTGTTGTGAGGATGGAGACCATGGTTGGTATGAAGATTTTGAAAGAGAGGGCCGAGGGGAGGGTGGCTGGCCCATTCACGGCCCCACCACTCTTCCCTCTGGGCGTGATACCAAAAAAGACCCCCGGGGAATTTCGTCTAATTTGTCGTACCCCCGGCGGGGTGGTGGTCAGTCAATGACGCTATCCCCAAGGAGCTCTCCTCAGTGTGGTATGCATCGTTCGACTTGGCAGTAGCCCTAGTGAGGTCCTTGGGCCTGGTGTCGTCCTCGGGAAGTGCGACATCAAGTCTGCTATTTGCTTGCTCCCAGTGTACCCCGATAGTTTCCCTTTGCTGGGGTTTCACTTCGAGGGTGGGTATTACTATGACAAGGCTATGTCAATGGGGTGCTAAATTTCCTGCTCTGTATTTGAGCGGTTCAGCATTAGGGATGGGCGAACGCGGTTCAGCAGTTCGGAGTTCGGCCCGAACTTGGCCTGTTCGGATGACCAAACTCAAACACGAACACGAGCATACTGAACAAACCAAACACCAAATGGTGAAATGGCCGAACAGTTACGTCAGTTCGGATCACGTTCAGATGAGTTCGGGTGGCAAAAAAAGGTTCACTGGAAAGTCAAACATGACAGGGAGGTGTCAGTCACTGAGGAGCAGACTTCCAGGCACCAGGGGTGGAGAGGCTTGCAAGAAACGAAACTAATTATCTGCCTCCCCCCTTCCCAACACCTTCTGAGCTAGTCACTGTTCCTGAACAGCAGACATTGAGTAGGATTTTTAGATTGCTTTAAGTTTCATTTCAGTTTTGCAATGAAATGAAACTTAAACCATAAACTGAAACCTTGTGTTATGCACTGTACAGACTCATTGAGTATGTAATGTCTGTATTTCACTACAGACTCCTCTTCTGTTTGTGATTCCCCCCCATCCCATATATATGGGATGTATATATATATATATATATATGAATATAGATAGATAGATAGATAGATAGAGAGTTGTAGGAGTTAGTTTAGTGATAGAGATAGCGTTAGTGATTTAGTTTTAGTGTTTGTAGGAGTAGGTCTGTGTACTTATTGGATAATCCATTTAGTTCATAGCATTTAGAATAGTTAATAGCAGTTAGATTTAGTGTAGATATATATAATATTAGATTCAAAAAATAAACTAAAAAACCCCATATAAAAACAAAAAAACCAAATAAAAAACAAAAGAAAACCATATAAAACCCAATAAAAAACAAAAAAAATATAAAAAACAAAAAAACACTTCCCAAACGGCTGAACGGCTGAACGGAACAGCTGAACGGCCTAACCAAACGGCCTGTTCAGACGACCGAACCGAACCGCCGAACCTGAACTCGGCGAACTAGCTGAACTGCTGAACCGAATGCTGCTGAACTGAATGCTGCTGAACTGAACGGACGAACCGAACGGACGAACCCAACGCAGCCGAACCGAACGGCTGAACCGAACCGCAATCTGTTCGCCCATCCCTATTCAGCACCCTGGTAGAGTGGATTGTCAAGCAACTGTCTGGGAAAAGGGGAATCACAAAATATCTAGATGATTTCCTGTTCATCAGCCAGGCCGATATGGACGAGTGCGCAGACTTGATGTGGCCCTTCCTTGGGGTGGCACTGGAGTTGGGTATCCCTTTGGCCTCTGAAAAAATGGAGGGACCGTCCACCCGGTTAACCTACCTCAGTATCGAATTGGATACCGACTTGGCTGTTTCCCACCTCCACGGCGACAAATTGAGGGCCCTTCGGGAGAAGGTCGGAGAAGGTTTGGGGGCCGGCAAAGTTACGGTGCGGCATCTTCAATCGGTGGTGGGGAGTCTCAACTTCACATGTCAGGTGGTGGCGCCTGGGTGGGCCTTCTTGTCCCGCCTTTATGTCAAGTTGGCCGGCAACCCACCCACCCCCACCACCACATTAGAGTCACCAAGGAGATGAAGGAAGATCTCCAGACATGGGCCACTTTTCTGGAAAACTTTAATGGCACCAGCTTCTGGAGGGACCAGCTCCTGCTGGAAGCTGAGCTCCAGGTGCACTCTGATGCAACTGGTGGGGCAGGCTTTGGGTTACTTTTCAGGGATCAGTGGGCAGCAGCCCCCTGGCCGCAGGAATGGCACGAGCAAGGGATTACAAAGGACCTCACCTTTTTGGAACTCTTCCCCATTGTGGTGGCTGTGCACCTGTGGCCTGACCACCTGGTGAACCGCTCAGTGTTGTTCTGGTGCGACAACCAAGTCATTGTCCACAAAATCAACACTCAGTCGTCCAGGTCCCCGAGGGTCATGAGGCTGGTGAGGGTTTTTGTGCTTACCTGTCTGGAATTTAACATTCTGTTCCAGGCCAGGCACATGCCTGGACTTGACAACAGGGATTCCCGATCCTGGAGCCCCAGATATTACAATTCGCCATGTTCTTGAGGTGTCAGGGAGCAGCCCCAGGGACCATCTCGGGGAAGCTATCTGCTCTGGCTTTTGCAAGTAAACTTGCGGGCCACCCCCTCACCCCCCGACCGGGGCTTTTTTGCCAGGCACTTACTGGAGAGTTGGCACATGGAAGGGGTAGGATCTCCAATCAGTGGGCCCCGATTACTTTATGTTTACTGTTGGATATGTGTGGGGGGCTATCGCGCATCTGTTTCAACTATTTTGAAGCTTCATTGCTCAATTCGTTATTCAAGTTAGCCTTCTTTGGAGCATTTCATGTGAGTGAACTGGTAGCTGATTCAGCCAGGGACACTTCAGGTAGGACACTCCAATTTAGTGATTTCCGGATCGGCCCAACATCACTTGCGTTGAACATTCGTCGATCCAAGACGGACCAGAGGGGGCATTTGGTTAGGCTGAATTGTGCGGCAAACGAGGAAATGTGCCCAGTGAGGGTGCTGGACATGTACCTCGCAGTGTGGGGGTGGCTAAAGACCCCCTGTTTAAGCACGCTGGGGGGCAGCAGGTGACCAGGTATCAATTTGCGGTGGTCATGAGGGCTGTGCTGGCCCACCTTGGGGTGCCCCTGGCCGCGTATGATACACATTATTTCTGTAAAGGGGCCACAGGTTTTGCCGCAGAGAGCGGGATGTCTGAGCAGGGCATCAGGGAGGTGGGTCATTGGAGGTCAGGGGCTTTTCGGACTTATGTCCGGGGTGCCCCCCCTCCAAGCCAATCCTAACTGTTGTTCTTATCTTCCCAGGTGTTTTCTCACCACCACGGAGGCTGGTTTGGATCATTGGCCACAGCCTGGTGCATTGGGTGGGCAAGGCCACAGGGCAGACTTGATGGGGTACCTAACTGGGCTTGTCAGCACAGGTACAGATCCAGTGGAGGGGCCGTGGTGGGATGAGGTGGTACCAGCTTCTGATGTCGGTTCATGCCTCTTTGCGGGGCCCTCCGCCTGATATCCTTGTAATTCATCAGGGTTTGAATGACATCCCCCTCTTGAAGGGAATCCAGTTGATCAAGAATATCAAGTCTGACTTGTGGGAGATTAAGAAACTTTTCCCTGGTGTTCTTTTCCTCTGGACCGACCCGGTCGAACGGATGTCTTGGGGTAGCGGGGTGCACCCACGGAAGATTGATAGGACCAGGAGGATGATCAACAGGGATGTAGTAGAATGACTCAGGGGCTTGGGGGGGCAGAGCATGTTGACACGCAGACCCTGACGCATAGAAGACCAGCCTTGTATAGACGGGATGGGGTGCACCTGTACCCTGAAGGGAATGATCTGTACCTGAGAGCCCTATAAGGGGCCCTAGTTCATGCATTAGAGAGGTTCTAGGAGGAGGTGGGGGTCAGGGTCGTCCGGGGAGACCCGGAGACCCCTTAGTGGCAGGGGTCCAGTACTGTAAGTTAGAGTAGTTAGAGGGGTTATAATTAAAAGTCATCTCCTTAAGAGATGGGGAGGCCCACCTGCCGGAAAGCAGGGGATGGCAAGCGGTGGGGCAGCCTCCCTGGGAGGGATGTCGTGCGACGGCAGTAGGGACAAATATGGTCCCCCATCAGCAGGCATCTTTATCCTTACTCACATTTGAAGGAGTGGAGTGGACCCCCTCATGGATGGATGGGGCCACTTGAGGGGGAGACGTGTGATCATCTCAGGGGTGGCAATCGAGGGTACATTGAAGCCACCCCTGGTTAACATTGGGGTTACTGTTTAATGTTAAGTACTGGACCTGCATCGCACTAGACGATTTACCTCCACCTAATTTTGATTGTAATCTGGTTAATAAAGAGTGCGGCCATTTAAACCCAGCACTGTGTCCTGTCTCCTTCAGTGAGTCGGCAATTGCCTCCGTCCCCTCCCCCCACACAGGGGTGGGGGTCATGGGGCCCTTTGCCGCACCCGCCTAAGAAGGGAGCAGGAGGCTGGTTTGGAGTTTCCTGCTGTGGGAGGCCAAGCCGGGCCCCGAGGTGGGAAACAAATGGCACGCCCAGATTCAGGAGTGCAGCCTGGGTTGGCAGCCCATGCTGCACTCCTATTTGCCGAAATAGGCACATGGCCCCTGCCTAAGGGCGGGGTCCATGAGCAGTGACTCGCAGTCCTAGCCGCATTTGGGTCTAGATGCTGCACAGAATGGCACCCACCCCACCCTCCCCTCTTGCACTGTGGGTCACCATCAGCTGCCATTTCGGGGCCAGGAAGGAATTTTTATGATTAACCCAATCAGGCCTGAACATAGGTTTTTCATTTTTTGCCTTCCTTACAGTGCATGATATTTGACTAATTGTTACCCCTTATTATTGGGGGTGTTGTTGTGCTCGTTTATCATTGTCACACTCTGGCAGGGGTCCAGTACTGTAAGTTAGAGTAGTTAGAGGGGTTATAATTAAGAGTCATCTCCTTCAGAAAGCAGGGGATGGCAATCGGCGGGGCAGCCTCCCGGGAGGGATGTTGTATGACGACGGTAGGAACAAGTATGTTCCCCTGTCGGCAGGCATCTTTATCCTTACTCACATTTGAAGGAGTGGACCTGTTCACGGACGGACGGGGCTGCTTGAGGGGGAGACGTGTGATCGTCTGAGGGGTGGCAATCGAGGGTACATCGAAGCCACCCCTGGTTAACGTTGGGGTTACTGTTTAAGGTTAAGTACTGGACCTGCATTGCACTAGGTGATTTACCCCCACCTAATTTTGATTGTAATCTGGTTAATAAAGAGTGTGGCTGTTTAAACCCAGCACTGTGTCCTGTCTCCTTTGGTGTGTCGGCAATGTCCCGGTGTGGCAACATTCACTGGCCTTCTCTGGCGGATGTGTCATATAGCAGTCTGTCACCCGCCTGGGGGAAAAAGTGGGTGAACATCTGGTGGTGGTGGCCTGATGGTCAGCTGCATAATGGGCTAATGTGGGTTAAGGTTGCCCAATGTGGGGTAATGTCTCATGTGGCCTTACCCACTGAATCCCTTTTCTTTATAACTGAAGCCTGTTACTATATAATCTGTAAAGTCTCTAACTCAGGCCTAGTCCTTTCAAACGCAGACTTAACTCACTTCAGAGAGCCGTCTCACTCTCTTGGAAGCTTTCTGGAATGACTATGCTCTTAGCTTCAGGCTGTTGTTTTTCTCTTCTTTTAGAGAGCTCTGTTATGCTGATAGATTGAGGAGTGAATTATCTGAACACCTCTGAGATTTCCATCTGTGACACGTTTCCTGATATCTGAGTGAGTAGAAACATGTTTTACTTCATTGGAAAGTGAGGAAGGTGAGCTTTTCTGTGGAAACAAAATTTAGAAGTTCTACTCCTGGTATTATCCTAATTTCTTTTACTAAGGACATAATTAAACCACCATTTAAAAAGTTGCTGTAGGACTTCCATTTTGCTTTACTGATATCTCTTATAAGACTTCATTGATCTGTCAAGTGCCCTCTTTCTGGTCTAAAACCTCCTGTTAGTTAAGTGGTTACATTCCTGTTGTCATCCTTCAGTCAGTGATTACATCTAAAACAATGGCTTCAAAAAGTGAGCTAAAGGAGTTATGTGCTCTGAAGACAAGACTAACTGCCAGGATTGCTGAATTTGAAACTGAAGTTCGAAAAGATGTGAAGGAATATAAAGAAGATCTGGAAAATCTGATGGGGACAGTCTCTGAGATCGAACACTTTAACTCAACAAGCGAACTCAATCTCTGAATTGAAAACTCAGGATTTGGATGAAACCCCAAAGCTACTTGAACTTGAATTAAAACTAGAACACTTAGAGAAGAGGAGCAGAAGGAATAACATCAGATTAAGAGGTTTTCCTGGAGGAGTGGAAAATAAAGACATAATCGGCTTTTGCAAAAGCATCCTTAACCAGATTTTAGGATACCAGTCTACAAACAGCATGGTTATTGACAGAGCTCATAGAGTCCTCCATTCACCTCCACCAGACATCAACAGGACCAAGGACATTGGATAAAAACAGACGTGATGGTGGCCCACTGTTTTTCATGCTTTGGCCCACAAGCCATTGGCATGTCTGTTTAGGGGCCACCAGATTTTGGTCTGAGATTTCCCCTGGGCATGTTGGCGGCTAGCCTGAGCTCTCACCCCTGGGTTAGCTCCAGGTCACAGTCTGGGCTATGGTTCATCTGATCGGGGCAAAGTGGGCCACGGCAGGCTATCACATTTGCTATGGCCCATCATGACCTAGTCTGAATTGTACTTTGCTCAGATATTCAATTCTGACTCCTACTTGCCTGAGGAAGGACCCTGTGAGGTCCGAAAGCTTGCACATTTAGGGAGAGTCCAATACCTGCTGCTCTTCTCTGCACCAATCTCATGTCCCTGTTGAACAGCTTAGCAGTTCAAAAATTCCCACTGAGCTCAGTTTCCTCAGAAAGACTTTGGTGTCCACCGTCTCTTGTGTATCTGTATGGTAGCGATGAGGTAGAGGAACAGATGCCTACTCTGATTTGTGGTGCTTGGATTGCTTATTTTCTGGGCAGGCCCTGTCACTACCTCAGCTCCATCACTGAGTTGGCAGCAGCGTCAGCAACACACACACTACACACACACACACAACCACCCTATACCTGTGCAGGAGCTAGACACAATCTGTCTCAATTTTATTAATCTTACACATTTTTTAAATTAAAAAAGTAATGTTTTTGTACTTTGATTCTTTGGTGTATGCAATATCTGCAGTTCTAAACCTCCCAAGAAGAAAATCATTTTATTGAAAATAATTTGCCTTGCCAGGGCTTTGACTTACAAGAAGTATCACTTGGAGAGGCATAAAAACATTAAAAGGGTTCACAAAGGCTTAGATTTTTAAAATAATTGAAATCGCTGGTTGCTGACAGCATTTAATCACATTAACCCTTCAAAGCCCATTCTATTTTGTGGTATATTATAATATTTAGCTCTTATGCTAAGTAATTATAGTAGCACGTCAGAATGTTTTACAAACACAATCATAATTGCATAGTAACAGCTAGGGGTGGGACATCAGAGCAATTACTGGTTACCGGTTTTATCGGTTACCGGATTAAAAAAACCCGGATTACCGGATTTGTACCGGTTTACCGGTACTGGATTTGTTCCATTGATTTAAATGGGGAACTGTCCCCATTGAAATCAATGAAAAAAACAAACAAACCTCCCCCCTCCCCCTCCCCTCCCAGACAGTACGGGTGGAAAGGGGGCCACCCCCCACCCACCCTGCCCAGCCTGGATTAAAAAATATTTTTTAAAAAGTCCCACTCCCTACTAGTGCAGGCTCTGGGCCGCCGCCGGCGACCCAGAGCCTGCTCCAGCAGGTACTAGGGTGATCCCTGGTGTGGGGGGTGGTTTAACACACACACCACCCCAGGGATCACCCTAGTTCCCCACCCAGGGATCGCCTACCTTGCGCTCCGGGTGGTGGTGGCGGTCCAGAGGCTTCAGCGCTGGCTGTGGCTGCCGGCTTCAGAGCTATTAGGCCTCCCGGTGAACTTCTGGGTTTCCCCGGAAGGTCTAGTAGTGCTGAAGCCGGCAGCCACAGCCAGCGCTGAAGCTGCCGGTCTGCTGCCACCGCCACCGCCCGGAGCGCAAGGTAGGCGATCCCTGGGTGGGGAGGTAGGGTGATCTCTGGGGTGGGGTGTGTGTTAAACCACCCCCCACCTGAGGGATCACCCTAGTACCTAGTCCTACCTACCTGCTGGTGCGGACTCTGGCTCGCCGGAGGTGGCCTGGAGCCCACACTAGCAGGGACTTTTTTAAATCCAGGCTGGGCAGGGTGGGGGGGTGTCCCCCCCTTCCACCCACGCAGCCTGGACTGGGGAGGGAAAGTGGGGTTTTTGTGTGTGTGTTTTTTTACATTGCGGCCATTCATTTGAATGGCTGCAATGTAAAAAATCTGGTACGGGGAATCCGGTAAATTACCCCAGATTACCGGGTTTAATCTGATACTGCTGGTACACCAAATACCGGCAGTATCAGATACCGGAAGATCCGGAATTCCCACCCCTAGTAACAGCTGGGGAAGTTAGAGCAGAAGAGCTAAGGAGCTGACCAAAGGGCACAAAAGACCATCTTCCTACACTAGGAATAAATTTCAGGATATCTAGTGCCTATTTCTGTACTCCGAAGTTGAACAGTGTAAAACTTTGTACCCTGAAATGAAAAATTTCCAACTTAGGGTGTTTTTTGACAAGCACCTCCCCACCTATCATGCATGTTTCAGGGCCACATTGGCACCCTATGCAGCCCTGCACATGCATGATGGATGGGTGATGGGTGGGTAATGGGTCGGGAGGCGCATGTCTAAAAACATGCTTAGATTTACATTTTTGAGAAATAAACAGTGAAATCCAAAGGGAAAATGTCATATTATGTTGATATTTCCAAAGGAAACATGTGTCACTTAGCTATGTATTTGACACACTTGGTATTTTTACACACACATTTCTCATGCATGTTTGCTGTTACATCCTGAACTTTCTGTATACCTAAGTTACTCACCCAAATCTTAAACATCTGGCTCTTTGAACTTCTGCATAGAACTTATCCCAGAACTTTTGTGTGTAAAAAGTTCTCCTGGTAAACTGCTTTGCTCCAGGCAGCTGTGATAATTTGGTTTCCATGGAAGCCTGTCACGTCTACAGCTGCAGCTACTTTAGGCTACCTCAGGGCAGTGGTTGTGTGAAGAATGCATCCAGGAACTGACTGGTGGATTTGTAAACCCAGAAGACTGAAAGACCAGCACTTAAAAGTGTGTGTAAAAATGCCCACTGAATCACTGAGAGGTTTTTTTGGGGGGTGGGCGTGTTGTTTTTTTGGGGGAGGGAGTCAAATTCTTTATTAAGTGTAACAGGCTATGAAAAACAAAGGAAAACCAATGGAAAATACAGAGCATATCATATAAAAAGAAAAAACAAGGAAACAACAGCAAGTGCAATCATTAAGACTATACTAGTTTATATCTTAAATATTCAATACATAGCGAAAATAAGAAAAGAAGGCAAACTGGATTCATGTTGGGTAAATGAATAGAGTTAGATCTGAATAAACTCAAAGGGGTTTTAAAAGGAGATGTTCTCATGAAAGTAGCAGAGACATACTTTTAAAAATGAGCTCATGTCTCTAAATTAATTTATTTTTATTATTATTATTATTATTATTATTATTTTATTAGCATTAGCATTAGCATTAGCATTAGCATTTATATAGCACAAGCAATGTACCTGGTGCTTTACAATGAATAAGATAGACACGGTCCCTGCCTGAGAGCTTACAATCTGAAGACAGGGAGAGGGGAGACAGGGAAGGGGGAACAGAGTGAGAGACAAGGGATACGACATTCATGAGGATGCGAGAGCCCAGGTACACGTTCTTGGCTTGATTGCAGGAAGTTGGGAGTTTACAGATAGCAGTTGGAGGATAATCCTTGGTGGGAATGGTTAGCAGGAGTTAGGAAGGGCAGAGCGGAAGAGGTGGGTTTTGAGGAGGGGCTTGAAGGTGTGGAGGGTGGGGGCCAGGTGGATGAGGGCAGGGAGGGAGTTCCAGGCATGTGGGGCAGCGAGGGAGAAGGGATTAATATTTTGGCATAAGGCTTCTTAAGGCTCCTCAAGGACTCGCATAAGGGCCACACCCTTTGGCTCATGGCCCTTACGTGCATGGCCTACAGCAAGGCCGCCGGGTGCTGGGCTTTAAAGGCCCCTGGAGAGTCCCTTCCAGCAGTGCAGGGCTTGGCTCTACCCCTCCCACAGGTGGGACAAGGGAAGGTGGTGGGTGGTGGTGTTCTGTGCTTTGGCAGGGCGGGACTCCCACACTCACTGCTGGGGCGAGTGCATAGCACTCTCAGCCCCCAAGAGTCCTGCTATCGCTGTCAGCTGCTGTTATGGGCATGGATGATGTTGGCCAAATTGGAATCCGATAAAAAAGTTCTCAGCCTTCTCACCAGATAAAGTTGATGAAAACTGAAAAGCACTCCTGCCACTGCCACAATCTGGCAATCCAGATACAGTAGTGGATCCAAAAGCATCCCAAGACTGCAAAACTAAGGCCGTTTTTAGATGAGCGTAGTGGCGCCCGCGCTTGTTTTTCAAAAGACCAGGCAGTGACGCTGCCGCCGAATACGCGCATGCGCGGGCGATGCGCATCCATTTCAGGCCACATATGACCAGCCTTGATCGCCGACCTGGTCAGTTTGTGGCCGGAAATCACCCACGCATGCGCGTATTCGGCAGCAGCATCACGTGTAGAACGGACTGCTGGGTCTTTTGAAAAACAAGCGCGGGCGCCACCGCGTTCATCTAAAAATGGCCTAAGTGATCAAAGGAGGATGAACTCCATCAATAACAGGGGTTCCTATATCCCCCAGGTTGGCCAGTCATCACCACCTCAGTCTTGTCTGGATTCAGCTTCAATCAGTTTGCCCACATCCAGTCCCCAAAGGCAGCCAGGCAATTGGTAAGCACCGAGACTGCAGGACCTGGGGTGTTAACAGACACAATGCTGGACTTATTCACCTGCCCTGGCCCACTTGGACCAATGCCAAACCATGTACATCTGTTCTGGGCCTGCCAGATGTGGGCCTAGTTCAGACACCATCAGAGTTGGTGAATGGATCAGCAACGTGGGCCAGGAAGGAACTCGGCCCACCATCTGGCCCTGTGAGCTGCCCAGGCGTGCCAGAGTGGGGCGAACTGGGCAACCACATCTGTTTTTGTGTCCACTCGGCCCAGCGTGGGGGGTTGCCATGGCAACCAGCCATGGCTGCCTATAATTGGTAGACATTACTGGTCTTGGTGGTGGGGAATGGGATGCTAGCTGCAGTGCGGGGACAGAGCCGGCCAGCTGCGTGTTGTTCCACACCTCCCTTCCCGTTTGATTATGTCCCCCAACATGACCTGGCCAGGGGTTGTGGGGGTGGCTATCCCACCCCTGGATGTGCAGCTGGCATACCAATGTCGGTTGCACATATGTTAACGTTTATAGCATTGAGTATCATCAGCATACTGATGTCACTGTTCACTCCAAATCTCCAAACAGCTCACTCAAAGGTCTTAGATATACACTGAACAGGAATGGGGACAAGATGGTTCTGCAGATGTGCAGAAAATCTGCCCTTTTCCCTGTTGGAATGTGCAACAGTCAGAATTAAAAGTCCATTGCAAGTCCTGCAATATGGGGCTTGTCCAGTAGGGGGAGGGTTAGGGAATGAAACAATGTTTTTTTTCCTCCTTGTCTCCTCTTTTCGCCTCTCTCTGTCCTCCATCTTCTCCCATGCAGTCTGAACAGTATGGAAGCATGTCTCCAGAGCTCTTAGTAAAGTTCTGTTTTGAAGAAACTTCTGCTGTGTGTTATTGAACAGTAAGCTAACTCTGCAATAGGTTATGGGCCCAGGACACCTTCAAGGCAATTGTGAAGACTAGAAGAAGCCCAGAAGGAGTGCAGACTGTGAAAGAAAACTCCCAGACAGAGAGGCATAACTACTGACTGTGAGTAAGAAGGCCTAAATACCAGAAGGGGAAAGGGAGGGAAGCAAGTATTGCAAGCAGCTCAGAGCTCAGTTTCTGTAGGAAAGCTGAACAATGTAAACTTCCAATTGTGGAAGTTTAAAGTGGAAATGCTATTGTCTAAAGATTATTTATGGGAGGTGATTACTATGAACTAGGGGTGGGACACCGGGGAGAATACCAGATACCGGATGTACCGGTATCGGATCTCCCTGGTACCGGATTTACCGGTATCAGCATACCAGATTTTTAACATTGGCCGCGGTACCGGATTTTTTACATTGTGGCTACTGACTTCAGTGGCCACAATGTAAAAAATCTGGTACCACGGCCAATGTTAAAAATCCGGTATGCCAGTATAGGTAAATATCAGGTTTATCAAATTAAGCCGATACACCCAAATACCGGTAATATCGGATCTTGGGAGAACCGGAATTCCCACCCCTACTACAAACAGACCAGAAGCAAATCATGAGGAATGGGATAAAAAGGACAGGTTAGCAAAGGCTACAATAAGTTTATTGGTAGAAGATGACCAGCTAATCCATATAAGAAGTGAGACCACAGCAAGAGGCATGTGGATTGCATTGCAAAACCTGCATGAGAGAACTAGCCTGAATTGCAAACTGTTTATACTGAGGAAACTATACAAAATGAGGCTTGGCAAAGAAAGTGAAATGCAGGAGCATATAAATGCCATGTTGGAAGTAGTGGCACAGCTGTGTGGCATTGGAGAAGATATAAAGGACAGTCATGTGTAGCCCTACTCCTCTGCAGCCTGCCTGAATCTTACAGTGTCCTCATCAATGCCCTGGAGACAAGGCCAGAGGCTGAACTGAAGCTGGAATTTGTTAAAGGTAGACCTGCGAATGAATTCCAGCGCAGAAAGGAGAACCTGCAGAATTAACTAAAGCAGGGTAATGAGACTGCACTGAAAACCTCAGACAAAGCTCCTAAGAGGGAAACCAGAGTATGCTTCAGATGCAAAAAGGAGGGACATTTAAGGAAAGACTGCTATATGTGGAAAGCAGAACAGCAGAAACTGTCTCCACGAACACCTAAGCAGAGGTCTAAAGTCACAAACAGCAACACAGTCTCTCAACAATGGAGTGGGTGCTTCAGAGCAATGCAAGACAGCTCATCCCCAAATTGGTGTGTAGACCAGGGCAACGAGCCTCATGACTAGCGATAAAGGATTCTTCAAAGGGCTGGATCTGAGCAGTAAAGAAAGGATCTACCTTGCAGATGGGAGAAGCATCAACACGGAAGGAATTGGACAAGGATTCCTGTGCTGCAACCAGTCACAGGGAAGCACGCTGACCATACCCAAGAAAGATGTGCTCTATGTGCCCAACACAGAAGGGGGACGCCTCTCTCTGAGGTGTCAAGCAGCGAGGGGGCTCACCATCAGTTTCCAGGGAGATGAATGCACAATTCAAAGTGGGACAAAAGTACTGGCCAGAGCCACTGCAGATGAGCACCTGTACCTCTGAGCACAGCGAAAGAACAGGCGAAGCTCACTGCGCACAAGCCACACGATGACTGCATCCACCTGTGGCATAGACGCATAAGACATAGACACCCAGACAGCATCAAGGAAATGCACAGACAGCAGTTGACCAAAGACCTTAAGGTATCAATGTGTCCCGTGATCATGAAACATGACTGTTGCATCAAAGTCAAAGTCACGAGGGCTACGCTTCCTAAGAAGAGTCAGAATAGAGCCATGAAACCACTTGATCTTGTACACAGCGACATCTGAAGCCCAATGAAGGTTCCCATGCTAGGAGGCAACCGGTATATGGTAACTTTCATTGATGACTATTCAAAGTACATGATCACGTATGCCATGAAGAGTAAAGATGAAGTATTTGACAAACTTCAGGACTATGTGACCATGACGAGCAACAAGTTCCAGCGCAGACCAAAGACACTGTGGACTGAAAATGGAAGTGAGTTCATAGGAAAGTAGGGATGGGCAAACGCAGTTCGGAAGTTCAGTGTTCAGCCCGAATGTGGCCTGTTCGGACTACCAAACGTGAACCCGAACCCGAACATACCGAACAGAACAGAACACTGAACGGCAAAATGGGTGAACATACTGAACAGAACAGAACACCGAACGGCAAAATGACCGAACAATTCGGTCAGTTTGGATTGCATTTGGTTGTGTTCAGGTGGCTAAAACGTGGCCTACTGTCACTCTGTCACTGTCAGGTCACTGGAAGGCCAAATGCAGCAGGGAGGGGGAAGTCATCTGACTCAGCTAGGAGCAGACTTCCAGGCACCAGGGTGGAGGATGGAGAGTGGCTTGGAGTAGCAGCCAACCTGCCGAATCACCATCTCTTTTCGCCTCAGACCACTGGCTTGGCAGTGGTCACGGACTAGGCTGCACAGAGCCAATGGGGCTTGCGGTGAGGTGGGCGCAGCAAGAAACAAAACTGTCTGCCTTCCACCTTTCCAATACCTTCTGAGCTAGTCACTGTTCATGAGCAGCAGGCGTTTCAGAAGGCTCCTTCACCCAGCATTTTTCCAGCTCCCCAATCCATTGCCATATTCTCATTTATTTACCTTAGCTTAGATAGATATAGTCGTTATTTTTTGTTTTTATCCTTCCCTGTGTTCAATATTCTTCCCTCCCTCCCCCCTCCATTTAATCCTTTCCCTATATATTCCATCCCCAGTGATTCCCTTCCCTTCCCCTGTTTTTTTATTCATTTAGAGTAGGATTATTAT
>QEPC01003437.1:3947131-3981209 GCA_003113815.1 Sphenodon punctatus
CTCTAACTGATACAGCCTTTCTTGTCTTAAAAGTAAAAAAAAGGTTTACAAACCTGGCAGGAATGGCAGTAGAGCCCACCGCTTCCTCCTCATCTGAGGAGGAAGTCAGTGCCACTGGTGCCATGGGAGGTGTAGCAGGGGCAGCAGCCTCCACCGGTTCCTCCTCCTCCTCCTCCTCCTCCTCCAGCAAATGTGCCCCCAGCCAGAGGATTCGAGCAGGAGCAGCCGTCTTCATTTTTTTTTTTTTTTTACAAAAACCACACACAGCGCAAACTAACAGTTACCCACAACACACACCAACCCATCCAAACACACAGCACAGCCAAACCCAACACAATCACAACCAAAAGACACAAACCAAGTAGCCACTGACTCAAACACACACCCACTCGCCTTACAGCTCCACACGCACACGAATTTCTGGTTTCCGGCATGATTTCTGGCTTCCCGCACGCTCGTGATATTTTTAGGCCAAACGCCAAACGCGAACTCGGTGATCCACCTGAATGGCGTACGGCCGAACATGAACACATGACCTGAACGCAGCCGAACTGAACGGCTGAACGTGAACTCAGTGATTCACCCAAACAGCCGAACACAAACACATGACCCAAACGCGGCTGAACCGAATGGCCGAACACAAACTCGGCGATCCACCCGAACGGCCAAACACAAACACATGAACCGAACGCTGCCAAACTGAACAGCCGAACACGAACCGCGATCTGTTCATCCATCCCTACAGGAAAGGAAGTAGAGGACTTCCTGAGACTCCATGGAATTGAGCACCAAAGACAGTGCCATATACACCCGAGCAGAACAGAACAGCTGAAAGAAAAAACACAACACTAACCAAAATGGTTAGATGCACGTTAACAGACTCTGGACTACCAGAAAGATACTGACGCAAAGCAGCAGTTGCTGCTACCTACCTACAAAATAGGCTGTATTCTAGAACAGTGAGGAAAACTCCATATGAACTGTGGCATGGTAAAAAAGTTAGTGTGGGCTACATCAGAGTATTTGGAAGTAAGATGTATGTATATATCCCAGAGGAGAAGCATGCCAAGCTGCAAAACAGAGGAGTGGAAGACATCCTTGTAGGATACAGTGAGCATTCCAAAGGCTACAGGATCCTGGATCCACGCACAGACAGAATAACCATTAGTAACAGTGTGACCTTTGTNCACGCACAGACAGAATAACCATTAGTAACAGTGTGACCTTTGTAGAAAACTCAAGTGACAGTGTGATGACTCTCCAAGGTCCAGGCGAAGGAGAACAATCAACCATGGATTAAACCACTGAAAGGGAGTAATCCTCTGAACAAATAGTCGAAATCGGCACAAAGGTAATAGAAGTGTAGGAACAGACACCGCCGGCTGCTGATGCAGGGCCAAGACAGTCGACAAGGTCTTACAAAGGCAGACCTCCTCTCAACTGTCCTACAAAGTCAGCACCAGTAAATTGTCAGAGCCAACATCCTGGGAGGACATCTCACAGATGTCAGAAGGGGAAGCAGAAAAATGGGTAAGAGCGGAAGAAGAAGAAGTAAAGTCCATGCAGGACAATGCGATGTGGACACTTACTCCACTGGCCGCAGGGAGAAAGGCTATAGGTTGTAAATGGACATTTAAAATAAAGTACAATGCACAGGAAAATATTGAATGGTACAAGGCCTGACTTGTCACGAAAGGATACTCCCAGAAGTACAGAGAAGACTACGATGAAACATTTGTACCTGTAGTTAAGCACACTACAATCAGAACATTGTTAAGTATAGCTGGTGGAAGAGGAATGCAAGTCAAGCATATGGATGTGAAAACATTGTTCCTAAATGGTGAGTTGAAGGAAGATATTTACATGGATCAACCACTGGGGTTTGCAGACATTGAAAAGCCGGATCTTGTATGCAAACTGCACAAAAGCATATATGGGCTTAAGCAGGCCGCCAGAGTGTGGAACACTAAAATAAACAAGGTGCTCATGATGAAAGATTTTACCAGGAGCAAAGCAGATCCCTTCTTATACACAAAGAGACTAAGGGGCATTTGGATCTTTGTATTAATTTATGTCAATGACATTATCGTATGCTTTGAGCAAGTAGGGGATGAGTGCGAAACAATGAGAGCTCTAAATCAGGACTTTGAAACTAAGGACCTGGGTAACATAATGCAGTACCTTGGAATACAAATTGAAAGAGAAGATGACGGAAGCTATCTTCTCAACCAAAGACAGGCTATAGAAGAGAGGATAGAAAGTTTCGGCATGGGGTGTGTGAAGGCAGCAAATAACCCCTATGGAAACCGGCTACCCAAAGGAGATCAAAGAACCAAGCTTATTGCTGCCAGACAATAAGCAATACAGAAAGGCGATAGGAAAGCTCTTATACATTGCCACAATCACAAGGTCTGACATTGCGTTGGCAATAGGTATACTGTGTAGAAAAGTCTCAGCCCCAACCCAAAGGGATTGGAACGCTGTGAAGAGGGTCTTATGGTACCTGAAAGGGACTGTGCACCTCAAGCTACGGCTCCCAGCAACTTCCGTGTCAGACCTGATAGGGTACATGGACGCAGATTGGGCTGGAGACCATTCGGATTGAAAATCTACCAGTGGGTACCTATTTTTGCTTGGTGGAGGATCCATCAGCTGGTGCAGCAGGAAACAAGCCTCTCTGACACTTTCCTCGATGGAGGTAGAGTACGTGGCAGTGGCACACTCCAGCCAAAAAGGTATCTGGTTGCGACAGCTTCTGAATGATCTGGGGCAAAAATTGGACAGACCCACGCCGAGCCTGGAAGACAACCAAGGATGTATAGTGCTGAAAGAAAGAAAGAATCAACCCCAGAACCAAGTACATTGATGTAAAATACCATTTCCTGAAAGACTCACAAGAACAAGGACTCATAGATCTGCAATACTGTCCTACAGAGGATATGACAGTGGATGTGTTCATGAAGCCACTAGCAGGGGAACGCCATCGTAAGCTATTAAGAAGAATGAACCTAGTGGGTTTGTCTAGTGACTGTTGCGTGTTGGAATGTGCAACAGTCACAAGTAAAAGCCCATTGCAAGCCCTGCAAATATAATATGGGGCTTGTCCAGTAAGGGGGTTAGGGGATGAAATAGGTTTTTTTTTCTCCTTGTCTCCTCTCTTCTCCTCTCTCTGTCCTCCATCTTGTCCCATGCAGTCTGTACAGAACGGAAGCATGTCTTCTGAGCTTAGTAAAGTTCTGTTTTGAAGAAACTTCTGCTGTGTGTTATTGAACAGAAAACTAACTCAACAGTATTCCCAAATGGCACTGATGCGGCCCATGCCATCTTGGAAAAGGGCCATGCATGTCCAGAATGGCTGCAGTGGCCATTTTGTATATGTGCAGAGATTTCATTATTTTTTTCAAGAATCCAGCAATGGCCCTGGCTATCTTTCACCATCCAGGATGGGCATGGATCTAGTTCACAACTGGCTGTCTACACAACTCCAAGCACAGCCGGTACTCTACATCGGTGGGGAGACTAATTGAAGCTGATCCAAGGAAACCAGACAAGACTGAGCCTCCTCAACCCTGAATTTTTACTCTGCACTGAAACTGGCAGTATTTGGCTTTGTCATTGGGCCTGAACCAAAGTCCCCTGAGAATGGTTGTAGTCTTTCCATCAACCTTAGTGGAACTCACTCAAGCCCAGTGTGCTTTGGATTGGGACCTGGAAGATTTAAATGTTCCTGATTTGAAAAAAATAATTAAAGGGACTGTAGGGGTGAAACCCTGTTTTCTGGATTACTGAAAATGAACCAAACTATGTCTAAGGCTTAGGCTGAGGCCTGCTGGGGCAGAGAATCCAGGTGTCTGGGAAACAAAAGCTGTTCCCAGATGGTCAGCAAAATGCGTAGATTATAGGCCCCTCATGTCCTTGTGGATATGAAAGAAAAAGGAACTGTTAAATGAATGTCTATGAAAAAGGGTCTCTCCCTCAGCCATTCTGGAGGCAGAAGGTTATATGGGCACATTCTTTATGTAAATTGTATTAATGGGAACCAATGTCTGTTTGAAGATTTAAAAATGTTCCTTAAAATATGACATGTTGGCCCTTTTTAAGCGGACGCTGCGCCCCCCTGCTGGGTGTGCTGGGGGGCAGTGGGTGGGGGGATGGGTGTGCGCCCATGGAAACACCATGGACGGTTGGTGGGGGTGCGTGTGTGCTTCCGGCGCACACCCACCTCCATCCATCATCCACCCATGGACCCATCCGACAAAACGGAGGAGTCTCTGTGGGTGGAGTTCCCACGCGTGCACACCCACCTCCATCCACCATGGGCATGCACCCATCCCCCCACCCACCACAGTCCATGCAAAAAGGGCCTTTGTAAAGCTGTGAAAACTCACATGCATATCTTAAAAAATACCAGTGAGTTCTGTCCTCATTGGTCAGTTTTGGGGTCTTTGTTTAAAATCTTGTAAATGTACCTGAGTGGGCACCATCCCTCAAACTCTGTCTTTGTCTTCCTGTGCCCTGAGTCTCCCAGGATTGGAGTTTGATTGTGAGGAGTTCTGATACTGGTAATAAACTCTTTTACCTTAGCACACTACCTTGTGTCTGGTCCCTAATGTGTAACTCAAGGGGGGCTGACTGTTTGGTCCTCCTTGGGTGTGTACCCTAACAGGGACAAATCAAAATATGTTTGAGGATTTACAGAAGGGCATACCTAGGCTGGGATGGACCCTGGTACAGAAGATGGAATGACCTCTCTTCCCTGAGAGGGTTGTCACTGGGGCTGCTGGGGGTCACCATGGCCACCAGGAACAGGGATCTGGGTCAGCTAAGCCAGTAGGGTAGGGTGTTGGTGTTGGTCAGGGCCACTGAAGGAAATGGGGTAGGTCATGGGAGGCAGGCTTTGGGAGGCTTGTTGAAGTGCTCTGTTGGTGTGTGGGGACAGACTACCTGCTAACTCAATGATCCTAAAGGCTGCCAGGGCTCACCATGGCCCTTTTCACACAAACAAGCTAACACTGATAAAATGGGGGTTACATTTTATTATATATATTGCAGGGCTGCAGGTGTGCTCTATGGGTGCCCTGCAGCATGTTTAATAAAATGTAACACCTATTTTATCAGTGTTAGAGTGTCTGTGTGAAAAGGGCCCACCTCTCAAGCAGGCCCTTCCCTCTCTGGGGGAGAGGCTATGCAGCAACTAGGGGTATGTATGTCATTTTCATTATATCAATAACGGTTGTCATTTTCGTTATCGTTATCACAGTAACAAAACCTGCAAAAAATAATAACGAAATCAATAACGATAACGAAAGTCATTAATTTTATTATTGCCTAGCAGGTGTTTTTTGGAGGGAAATGTGCTGAGGGGAGGAGGGAGCAGATATCTCAGAGCCAGAAACAGTGTTGAACTCTTGAACTGGGACTTTGATGGGGGGGGGGGGAGGAAAGGACCTGATGGATGAAATCGCTGGCCAATGAGCAGTGCAAGCATGTCCCAGGCAGTTGAATGGCACCGTGTGATTGCTCAATGCCTCCTGCCTCCCAGAACCAATCAGGTTTGTTCTGGGGGAGGGCACTGTAACCCTTTAAACTGCGTGGCTGGACTGCTTGACTCTGGTTCTATGTTAGCTATTGCTCTGTCAGGATGCATTTGCAGAATCTGCTGGTGCTTGCACTAAAAATCCTCCCATATATATCCCTACCACCTTACCTTTCCAATCCTTATTCCTTATCCTTACATTTTACCTTTTTCCTTCCCCTGCCTGTCTCCCCCTGTACACACACATATATATGGATAGGTATATATGTGTGCGTTTAGATAGATAGATAGATAGATAGATAGATAGTGGATATACCTCTGAGTTTTCCCTTCCCCTGTCTGTCTCCCCCGTCCATATATTATATAGATATAGGTTGTACATAAGATATTTAGATACTAGACTGTTTTATTATATATATTAGGATTATAAGATAGGAATATTTTGTATTATACATTGGTTAGGTTTAGCTTAGATTCTGAATATATTTACACACACACACATATAATATATATATTATATATTATATAAATAAAACTAGATACTGTGTGTATATCAATACCAATAATGATACCAAAACCAAAATCTTTGTTTGAAATCAATTCCAATACGATAACGACAACGAAAACGAAAAAGGACATTTCATTATTAACAAAAATGAAAAGAACACATTTTAATAAATGAAATCAAATATTGAGCGTGATCGTAGGTCTTTGCCACAAACTATACACAATACACTATCAAAGTACAATCAAAATACAAACATTTCCACAAAATCTAAAACCAAGTATAATTATAAAGGGTATATTTAAAATACTGTTCCACCTCCAGAACTAAAAACATTAAATACATACCAACCATAACCAGATGATAATCAAATAAATATAAACACAAATGGCGCATACCCTAGTCCCCCTGAGCATAAACAAATTTTGCCCTATCATAGGACAATCCTAAAGGAATTAGCCTGCTGTACCAGATTATACAAAAGTTCATTTATAAGACCAAATCATCACAGTTAGTTCCCTGAAACTGAAGGAAATGATCTCTTAGGGCAAAAGCCTGCAGCAAAAATCTTGCTACCGCTATTGTAATCTCCTTGGAGGTATCTGCCAATAAAAACCTTTCTAATTCACATGTGGTTCTACCAGGCAATAACTCCAGAATATGAGCAAGCCAGTGCAACCTCAATTTGTCATATAGTCTACAATGAATCAGTATGTTGCCTTAGGTTTCTATTTCACATTGATCAAATGGGCATAACCGCAAATGGAAAGGCACGGCAGACAAATGCCCTTCCAAAAGCTTTGATGGCAAAGTATTTACCCTCGCCGAAAAAAATAGAAACTTTAGTCTATAAGAGGAAAGCAGTCTGAGATAAGTAGCTATATTCCCTTTAGCCGGCGCTAGACAATGATAATTATTCAGGGAATAAAATTTTGCAGCCAAAGCTAAATCTTCCTGTCTGTCTAGATCCTCCAGCCTATGTGAGATTTCAGATTTAGCTGCTTCCAGAGATCTATTTGAGAAATACAGAATAGAGAAACCTAAATGATTTAGTTTATTTAGAATATTCTTTTGCCATGGGTTCACATAAGTATCTTGCTGAAGATAATCTAGTAAACCTCCTGGAGCAACGTTCGCAGTTTTCAACCAAAGACGCAGTATCTGCTTCCAAATCTGACAGCCTGTAGAGTATTACCCCAGTTCAAGCCTAAGGGCTACAGTTGGAACGCTATTTGGGGCTTTGGAAAGTGCCTGTAAAAATCTGTCTTGAACCACCCCTAACTTGTCTTCAAAGGAGGGTGCCCAAACTGCCTCCCCATAAAGTACCTGTGCCACTACTTTGGCATTAAATACTCTTAACGTGGGTACTATGGCTCCCCTTTTGCAATGTTAAAAAAACCTAAGTATAGCTGCTGAAGGGCTCTTTGCTCGCAGGAGCACCGATTGAAATTGGGGATTCCACCCCCCTCCCCACTTAGAACAGAAATTTAGGTCCAGATATTTGTATATTTTAACTTGATCTATTAGATGGTCCTTAATATACCACAAATATTTGTAAGAAGCTTTAGTAAACACTACTATTTTAGACTTATCATGATTGATGAGTAAATGGTTGGCTTCGCAATAACTGGCTAAGGCCGCTAGCTGTCTCTTTAATCCTAACCGCGTCTGTGACAGCAGCACTGAATCGTCTGCATAAAGCAAGCAGCCAATATGATGTAAGGTCAGTTTAGGTGGAAAAAATTCCACAGAAGCCATGACTGGAATAAGGTCATTGATGAAAATGTTAAAAAGGGATGGAGCCAAGAGGCAACCTTGTCTAACACCAATTGCTATGTGAATATCTTGGTCAAAAGACCAGCGTTGTTAAACCTAATTGCTATCGAGGAGTTCATATACAAGGCTTTAATTAAATAAAGCAACCGGTGATCTATATGTTCATTCTCTAATTTCTCCTATAAAATCTTCCTATCAATTAGATCAAACGCTGACCGAAAATCAATAAAGGCTGCAAATAATTTCTGGTTAAGGTGCATGTATTTGTCAATTTTAATAATGAAAACAATAACCAAAATAACATGGGACTTTGGTGCACACCCCTAGCAGCAACAGGTAATGTATCTTTACTGGGGCTTGTGGGTCGCCATAAGCTCATGCACTCTGGTGCAGCTGCACTTATTACTGATATGCCCCAGGGTTCACAGTATCCTTCCTTTTGAGATTTCTTTGCCATAACGATGTGGGCACCGCAACTGTAAGTATCATTCTATTCAATTCTTCAAATGCTAGGTGACATTTTCATGCCTGTCCAGGAAAGTACAATCTGTATGAGACAGGTGGAGCTATTCCCTGTTGAATTGTACATTTTTATTTAAGTGGTCTCCGCAGCATGCACATAATTTGTTTTGTTTGTTTGTTTGTTTGTTTTTACCCATCATGCATCTTTTTGAGTCCCAGAAGTTGGTGTAGATTCTCTGCAACTCTCGGAAACACTTTCATCTGGAATCCAGCAGTCAAACAGCAGTGGATTTGTGAGCTTTTCCTGGCAAGCTGTTCCTTGGAATGCAAATTGCCAGCAAACAGCTGGATCCAGCTTTAATCCTGGCTTTCCACTAGTCTGTTATTGAAATGTCATAAATGTCTCTGGATTTAAAAAATAAAACAAAAACAAAAACAAACACACACAAACACACACACTAAGTTTTCTCCAAATAACAGCAGGACTTCTCTTTTTCCTGGCGTAGCAATGTACGATTGTGTGTCACTCATCAAAAAAACATTGGACCAAGAAGAAGCCAATAGACTGGTTTCAGGGGGCAGTTGCGAATGCTTCAGGCCATAAAGGGTGCCACTAGGCTAAGTTAAGTCATATATGCAGAGTGATGGAAAACATGTAAAGTAATCTTTTCTGAAGACATACAATTTTGTGAGGCTTTCCCCAGCCAATAGTAGGTCTTCTCTTCTTTGAATAACTAGTGCTGGCTTATGCTGGCAGTTGTTTGTTATCACAAGTTGTTTCCCTTCCCTTGTCCCTTTCTTTATTTCATGATTATTCAATGGCAGGCATCATTGCTGGTGCTATATAAATAATAGTGCTTCCCTTATTGATGTTTGCCAAATGTGATTTCCTTCTCTTCCATTCCTATCTTCTTTTTTTAAAAAAAATTAGATTGTAAGTCCATTGGGGAGGGACTCCACCTAATATACTGTTGGAATTTAACAAATGCTAAATAATAATAATAACATGTTTAAAAGAAAAAATATTGCCATAAGGAGATGTGGGAATAGTTTCCCTCCAGGGACCACTTTGGAAATGAGTACAAAAGGGCTGCATAGAAACTGGGGGTAGTTAAGGGGTGAGCTCAGAAAGGGGAGGGTCCAGCTCATGGATCTGTGCCATGGATCTGTCTCCTATCCTTGTGTCAATGCCCTCATCTCTACATGGTTCCCCTGAGTCAAGATTTTCAGTGTTTGGAGTAGGAACTGGATCCAGGGGGCAGATCCAAGAACTGGAAAAGAGCCAAATAAAAACTAGTTGTGGACCTCATTTGGCCCCCGGCCTAAGGGTTCTCCACACTTGACGTAGCCTCTTCCCATGGCTCCCATGAATTTTATACAGTGGTTCCCAAAACTTTGCTTGAGTGGTCTCATTTTGGGACTTAAATATGATTTTTTACTCCAAACACCAGCAAATTGATTACTACCAGAAAGCAATCAGTTTGTGGCCCCATCTACAGATGGAGTGACCCCACTTTGGGGACCTTTAGTCTAGCACTGGTTCTGGATACAGGACAATTTACACAGGGAGTTTTATGAAAGAGGCAGATTATAGAGTTCTTTTTATTGTTAATGCATCTCTGTGTTATATAATTGCTACAAAACATTTTTGACATAACCAGCCTCACTGATATAAACAGCAGCATATTATCAGGATAGTGTATCGTGGTCGTGGTCCCTTTTTTCCCATATGGGAAAGGAGGCTTTAAAACAAACTTGCAATATTAAGGAAACAATTGGAGTTATGTTTTGGTTACTGTGTATGAGCTGAAGTTGGGAGTGATGTAGTGCACTGCACCAGTAGGGGGCACAATTAAGAATACTCACCCACACCCCTACCTGGTGGAGACGTTCTGCTGGCTGGTGTTAATAGAGGTGGGTCATGGCCATGTCTGCCTCTATTTCTTTTTAATGTAATTTGTGATGTTGGCAGTGTGCACTGGGCTCAAGAAAACACAGGGACTGCAGTTATAAATCTCAGCCCTGGGCAAGCTTTTTAAATCTCTCTGTAATTGTGTCCTTGCTCTGAGAAAAGGGGGAATCTGTGTACCAAGGAATCTGGTCCTGCTTGTGTTAGAGGAGTGACTGAAGATTTGTTTTCCAATAGGAATTTTACAACAGCTTAATCTAAAGGCCAGAATGCTACGAATCTGCAAAAAGCAGCGTTTCCTGCCCACTGTATGTGTTTTACTTACTCTCTCCGGGCACTCACCAGCTAGTAAGAAGTGTGGGAGGAATGAATCTCTTGGAGCGTGTTGGCTTTTAATGAAACAAACTGCCTCTGAAAATGTCTTTAAGAGCTGAACTGTGCCTGCCGGTGATGAAAGAGTCAAATGTTTTATCACATTTCTCAATATTTTTAGTACACTATCTCTAGACTGTATTGAAGATTACCAATCTGCCTGTGCAGGAGGCTGTATTATTATTCATATAGCACTTTCAGTGTTCAAAGTACTTTCCAATCACAACAGCCCTGTGTGTGAGGTAGGGCATTACTATTCCCATTCTACAGATGGGGACCTGTAGGGCTGGCTTTAGAATTTTCAGGACCCAGGGTGAAAGATAAAATGTGGGGCCCTCTTTAACAATTGGCAGTTAGGGGTTTGCATACAAAAACTAAGAAGTGTCATAAGTTTTCATCACAGGCTCTTCTCACACATCCCCTCTGGCAGGACAAATTAAGGGTTTATGATTTACTGAAAGCAAAGGGAGGGATGGCAAGACCCCACAGGAAGTAGCCATTCTGGTAGTGGGGGTGGGGAGAGTGAGAATTGCAGGCAGGGAGAGGGTCCCACTGAAATAGCTTGTTCCGGGGCCTCAGAAGTGCTGGATCTGAGGCTACCATGATTACCTACCCTGTAGGAACCTGTCTGACCACAAGGGGCCTGGGCTGTGGAGGCTGAGAGAGAGTGACTTGCTCACAGTCACACAGTGAGTTCCTTGGTAAGACTGATTTTGATTTGAGTCTTCCTGGTCTAAGTCTAGCATCTTAGCCACTAGGCCACAGTGTTCTTGAAATGATCTTCATGAGTGTAGGGTGCAAATGAAAATTTAATTGTCAATTTTGTACTTCCATGATCTTGCGGGGCCTATAATTAATGGGTGAATAGTTTTCTACACTACAAACTCATACCATGTTCTGACTGACTCTGTCCCTTTCCTGAAGGTGAAGGCAGTGGTGGGGCAGCCCTGGCATCTGGTGCTGCAAGCGGAGGAGTTGGTGCAGCCTTGCCCACTACCCAGCAGAGAAGCGGGGCTGTGTGGAGGGACAGGACTAGAAGCATTTCCAACAAATACATTCCAAACAAATAAAAATACATTGTTTTGCTAACTTTAATAAATGTTCATACTTTTATAAATAATGTCTATTGTTCTTTGATGTTCTTTTTTTTAAACAAAAAAATCAAACAAAAATTGCTGTTTTTTTATTAGAGAATTCCAGAATTTTAATCAGAGATTTTCTGATATTTTAGAACAGAAAACTAGGATCCCTGCTTATTACCCCCAAATTAAGGACACCCAGAATTATTGGTCATTTTGAACATTTTATCCTACTCTTACAATGATGGTGATTTAGAAAATGGGGACCAGCTACTTTCGGCAAGACAGAAAATAATAGGATCATGGAAAAATATGGGACACTAAACAGAAATTTATGCCTATATACAGATTCTTTCTTTCTTTTTCTTTCCCATTTCCACTGCCATCTGAATGGATGAGGCAATTCTGGTGCAACGTTCCAGATGTGTATAGTCTTGTATTTGTTAACACAGGCCCAGGGTGCTACCAAAACTTTACTATTAGTGGCCTAGAAACCTTGCACCCTGATTCTTCCCATCCAAGCCTCCTCTTTGTAAGCACAGACAGGAATGGGTTTATTCACCTTTCTCATTCCTTCACTCAGAACCAGAGCTAAGAAACCCAGATTAGAACTCTAGGTTGTCAACTCCAGAAATGCATGTCTTGACCCCCAAATTAAAAGCTCTGCTAGCAGTTGGACATTAAGGGTGAAATCCTGACTCCACTGAGGTCCTGAGTGAGCATTTTGTTTAGAAGAGGAGGGGAGCCAACTAACTGGCAATCATGAAGACAAACATAACTTCAGTCTTGTGATGGAACCCAACCAACCCATCTCTGTACTTGTCAACAGACTATAAAAGCTGTACTGCCATTTTTTGTGCTATCCAAGGAATGAAGTGTAGTTTACTACCCAACTTTCACAAAATTGTTGCCAACTCAAGAGATATTTTGCAGGACATGCTGCTCAGGTGTACACTGGAACAGTAGCGTGTTTGGATAATTTTTAATTCTGCCATGTCTAATTAACATTTACTTTAGTTTCCTCTATCAGTGACCCACAAGAGGCTGCAAATAATGTATTTTTGCATTTTTCCAATGGAATGCTACTGGTGAGGATGCTATTGGTGTGAGGAATGCAAGTCTGGCTCCCTCATTTTTGATTGTGGATGAAGTGTGGAAATCTGTATTAAGATGTCTCTGGAGACTAGGTATATTATGACTGCTACTGAGTACTGCACTTTCGACATGCTAGGAGTGCAGATCTGTATTTATTTGCTCTATGTTAATCTTTCAAAATAAACAGACTTTATCTTAAATTAGTGACATCTGGAATGGAGACAATCATTCCAGCTAGACTTTCTCTCCCAACAAAATACATTGTAATAGGAGGAACCATTATATTTGTCATTGGGGAAGACCAATTCAACGCAGGAGTCTCTAAATGCCAGAAAACACAAAAGAAAACCATCAGGGCATACAATATTGCTACTACAGCTTAATGATAAAACCACTGCTTTGAATCTATACCATGGTGAATCATCAGTTCTCTGGGGAAGTCCTGACCTCCCAAGTGTAATAGTGCTGCATACAATCACTGAACATCTCTGATCTCTATGGAATTTACCTCTCAATAATTATACAGGGGTAAAGATTAAATGTTGGCCACTCCATACCATGCACATATACTGCTCCCCTTTAGTTAAAGCCCAAGACAGTAAGTGAGCGGATAGAAGGGAAGAAAAGGTGAAGAAAAATCTTTCTTTGGAACTAGATAACTAGGATTGTGTGTGTGTGTGTGATGAGTGAGGGGGAAGGAGTGGTTTGAGAGGAAGAGAGAAGGCTCGCAAGTGGCGAGGAACATAAATGAAGAGTTTGTGAGGGGAAAGAGTATAAAGAAAGAAGGCAGAATCTTTTCATGTTATTGAGGAGGGAGAGGCAGCAGCTGTGGGAAGGAGGGATTCAGAGACACAAAAAGGTACTGGAGGAACTGATTTTGGGTTGAACGAGTCCCTCACTTGGGCGGGAAGAACACAGCTGCTAGGCAGTATCTCTGGATCTCCCAGCTACTTGTTTGATCCCTAGTTGCCACTGGACACTTAAAAACGGTACCAGGCAATATTAATGAACACCCTGTCACCAGGTAATATGGACCAGCTCAGAAAAGTAATTAAAGCCACCACCTATATTAGGCAGGTATATTAGTAAATGATTGAGCTAGCAGCACCATGTGCAATAGTATCAAAACAGTGTATTTGGAAAGGACCTGTTGTCTACAGACATTCATTTTTATAGAATAGGAGAGTAAAATGAATTAATGACTTCATGTTGGTACCTCAGCATGGGGGTAACAGTGAGAATGGTGACTTGGGCTTCAAGATTAGGCCCATCATCTGTTTCCCCCCCTAGAACACAAAGGAAAATCACACATTGCAACAGATAGTATAGGAGTGGGGGTAACCTCCAGCCAAAGGGCTAAATATGGACCAGGATTGTTTTTTATTTGGTCCTTTTCCCATTCCTGGATCTTTATAGGCCTGGATCGAAATAGCTGTTCTGATTTTGCAGAACATTTCCATGAAATGGAACAGCTATGTCTTTTTTGATCAGAATTATGATTGGAAACAGTTCTGATTGGAATCCTGAATGGAAAAAAAAAAGCCATTGTGCATTTTGGATAAGGTCAACTAATTTGCAGATGTGCAAAATGGCCATTGCCCATACTCAGAATTGTGGCAACACTGCCACTGCTCTTTAAAGTAAGGACAGTGAACATTTTGTGCATGCACAAATTGGCCTTTTGTCCATTCCAATTGGAATTGGATAGATTATTGTCTATTCCAATTTCCGATCAGAATGGATGAAACTCATGGATAGGAGATGGATTCATGGCATAGCTACATGAGTTGTACCCTCCCCTTCTTCACCCATCCTGGGAAAATCTCTGACCCCTGAAGCAATCCCCTTCCTCATTCCTATTCAGCTTGAGTAGCTTGTACACATTTCCATAGTGGCCTCTGCCATAGTTAATGATGTATAGGGTGAAAATAAATGAGACTGTAGCCTGCAGTAGTCCATGAGTCACCGGCACGTCAGTTCAGTGGCCACCAGATGGTCGGCCGCTTCTGCCTTGTGGTAGGCGACTGGTTGCTATGGGATGCACCATCCATAGAAGACAGGTGATACAGGCCAGTCTAAGGCCGTTTTCAGACGAGCGCGGCGGCGCCCGCGCTTGTTTCTTTAAAAAGCCGGCAGCCCGTTCTACACGAGACGCTGCCGCCGAATACGCGCATGCGTGGCCGACGCGCATCCATTTCCGTGCGCGAACTGACCGGGTCGGCGATCGAGGCTGGTCAGACGCTGCCGGAAATGGATGCGCGTCGGGCCGCACATGCGCGTATTCGGCGGCAGCATCTCGTGTGGAATGGGCTGCCGGCTTTTTTGGAAACAAGCGCGGGCGCCGCCGCGCTCGTCTAAAAACGGCCTAAGGGTCGCTCAACTGGGCTAATCTGGGCTAATGTGTGCCCTCCTCTGTGTTAGGCCCTGCTCAGCCTGGCTACGAGGTGGGGTCCAAGGATCGGGTCAAGAAGAACACACTCACCCTGGCCTGCCAAACAGCTGATTGGAGGGGGGGGGCTGGAAGAGTTCCCCATATCAGCTGTTTGGGGCATGCACCTCAGCTGGGTGAGGGTGCGCCTCCAATTCTCCCAATTAGCTGTTTGGTGACCCGTGTTGTGGAGACAATTGTGATGGCAGCCCCTTCACCCAGATTCCCCGAAAAGTTGCTCATTTGAACTTTCCTCCCCACCGACCCGAGGAGTGGCAGTTACAGTGGCCCTCCGTGGGGTGGCTTGGGGAACTAGCTCACCCACATCTCATTAGTTTTCTCATCCATACTCAACTCTGCTGTGCATACATGTGCTTTTGCAGCCTGCATGTTAATCCTTGTGCTATCATATGAGACAATGATGAACAAATTTTCACCAAGCCCATTCCTGGTTTTACACATACAAATATTTAACTTCTGTATTTTGGGGACAGTAACAATTAATGTGTTTCATTAAAGCAGTGGGCAAATGCTAATGAATTCTCTGTCAGACTATATGTACTTTATTTAAAAAGCCACCAGAGTTAGGTCAGAGTTAGGCGACCCAGTTCTTCGGAGACAATCCAATTACCATTAGTCAGTCTCAGACTGGAGTTTTTGTGTCTAGCCAGAGCCTTGTTTCCAAGCCAGACTGGATTACACAACATTCTGACAGCTACTGAGAAAATATTTTATATGGACAAATAAGCTACAGAAAATGAAAATGCCAAGCCATTTGCTGAATGAAAGCTGAGGCTCATTTTTTTAAATTCTTCCTTGCACTTGGAGCAAAATAGTTGTCTTTGGAATTTGTGCCTGGGTGTGGGGTTTTTTTTGTTTGTTTTTGGCTGCCAAATAATATTCTATCATCTTGTCAGTTTTTCCACTGCCCTGTTCAAAAGTTCTGCCAGCAAGAGCTGAGCAGTTTTAGAGGAGTCTGCAGGTGTCTATTTCATCTTTATTTTCAAAGCAGGAAATCCCTGGTGACAGGAAGCACCATACTGCGTCAAAAGAATAAAATGCCATATGAGAGATCTGTGATTTCAGGGGTACGGAGATTGCTCTTTGTCAAGGTAAAAGACTGGGACCAGCTAAGAGTCCAGGATGTGTTGTGCCAGTCAGTCAGCCTTGTATTTGGCCCCATGTATTCTAAGAAGCAGTTTAATTATTTTATGCATTGCACCGCCTTTTTGATTCTGGCGGGTAGAGGGAGAAAGCAGAGTTGCTATGCAACCGAGCAGAGCCAGCTGGTGAAGTGAGAAATCCAGGAATGAGAGAGCTTCTACAATTAAGAATGATCTTGAAACTATAAAAGGCTAAAAGATATAAGCTGGTTTGCTTGCCACATTCATGTTTATTTATCATGTGCCGAAGTCTTCTGAATGCACTTTAGTGCATGCAGTAATGGTAGGCTACTTGGGCCCACCTTTGAGTCCCTCCTCAAGCACTCCTGTCCTCTTCCCTCTTCCCTTTCTGCTCAGGATCTTGCCTCCTTCTTCACCTCCAAGATAGACAAGATCCGCCTCGACATCGCTTCCCACTCCTCTCTTCCCACTCCCACCCCTCTCCCTCCTCCCCCTCCTTCTCTCATGTCCTCCTTCTCCCCTGCCTCCCTTAAGGAAATCTCCTCTCTGCTCTCCTCCTCCAACCCTTCCACTTGCCCCCTTGATCCCATTCCTTCCCGCCTCCTCACCTCCATTACTCCCACTGTCGCCCCTTCCTTCCTGCACATCATCAACCTCTCCCTCTCTACTGGCTCTTTCCCTTCTGCCTTCAAACATGCCACAGTCTCTCCTATTCTCAAAAAGTCCACTCTTGACCCCTCTGACCCTTCTAGCTATCGTCCTGTCTCACTCCTTCCTTTTGCTTCCAAGCTGCTTGAACGTGTTGTCTACTCCCGCTGCCTTGACTTCCTATCCTCCAACTCCTCCCTTGACCCCCTCCAATCTGGCTTCCGCCCCCTTCATTCTACTGAAACTGCTCTCGCTAAGATCACCAACGATCTTCTGGTGGCTAAATCTAAACGTCTCTATTCCATTCTTGTCCTCCTTGATCTCTCTGCTGCCTTCGATACTGTTGACCACTCACTCTTGCTGGATTCCCTTCACTCCCTTGGCTTTTGTGGCTCTGTCCATAACTGGTTCTCCTCCTACCTCTCTGACCGCTCCTTTAATGTGTCTCTCTCCAACTCCGCCTCCTCCTCCTTCCCCCTCTCAGTTGGTGTTCCTCAAGGCTCTGTTCTTGGCCCTCTCCTCTTCTCGATCTATACCTCATCCTTAGGCAAACTCATTGCCTCCCATGGCTTCCAATACCACCTCTATGCTGATGACACTCAACTCTATCTCTCTACTCCCTCTCTCTCTCCCTCTGTTCAAGCTCGTCTCATCAACTGTCTCTCTGACATCTCTACCTGGATGTCTCAACGTCAACTCAAACTCAACATGGCTAAAACGGAACTCCTTATCTTCCATCCTCATCCTTCCTCTCCCTCTTTCCTGTCGATCCTCATCGATGGGGTCACCATCCTTCCCATCCCCAAGCCCATAGATTAGTCTTCATTTTTGACTCACCCCTTTCTTTTAAACCCTACATTGACTCTGTTGCCAAATCCTGTCACTTCTCCCTCCATAACATTGCTAAGATTCGCCCTTTTCTCTCTGTCTCCTCTGTCAAAACCCCTGTTTACGCCCCGGTCATTTTTTGCCTCGATTACTGTAACCTCCTTCTCAGTGGCCTCCCCCGCTCTCACCTTTCGCACCTTATCTCCATCCCAGACTCTGCTGCCAGAGTCATCGACCTCGCCCATCGCTTCAACCACGTGCAGCCCCTCCTCTCCTCTCTTCATTGGCTCCACCTTCCTGAATGAATCCTGCACAAGCTCCTAGTCTTCACCTATAAAGCTCTTTACAACCTTGTTCCCCCCTACCCCTCTGCACTAATTTCCTTCCATACTCCAAACCGTGAACTCTGCTCCTCCTCTGTTCCCTCTCTCGCCCTCCCATGTCTCCCCTGCTCCCCTAACTACCTTTGTCCCTATTCCCTAGTTGCCTCCCATGCCTGGTACTCCCTCCCTTCCTACATCCACCTTGCACCCTCCCTTCATACCTTCAAATTCCTCCTCAAGACCCACCTTTTCTGCTCTGCCCTCTCCAACTTCTCGCTCCCCTCATCTAACACCTGCTGATATCTTCCATCCAGTACAATCTGTTACCTGAGGTCTGTGTACTCATATCTCACCACATGGACCAGCCAGCCATCATTCTTGATGTAACCAAGCCAAACACGTGCACCTGGGACCTTGCATCCTCGTGAATATTACACTCCTTGTCTCTCCCTCTGTTCCCCTTCCTTTGTCTCCCTCCATCCACCCCCACCCCCTGCCTTTCAGATTGTAAGCCCTAGAGCAAGGACTGTGTCTATTCCATTACTTTGTAAAGTGCCAGGTACATTGCTGGTGCTATATAAATGCTTGTAATAATAAATACTAATAATTTTATTTATTTATTTATTTATTTATTTATATTTATATGCTGCCCCCCATGTCTACTGCATCTCAGGGCGGCTTCCAACATAATATAAAAACAATTTTTAAACATAAAAACAAAATCTACAATATAATCAATAAAACAAAGTTAAAACACCCACCTCAAAAATTACCCCCCCTCTCCTCCGAAGGCCTGGGTGAACAGTCAAGTCTTACAGATGTGTTGAAAGGTCAACAGGCCCGGGGCCAGGTGAGCCTTCTCTGGGAGGGAGTTCCACAACCGCGGCTCAGCCACCGAGAATGCCCTCTCCATTGTGGTCCTCCATCTTACACGGGGGACCTTCAGAAAGGCGCCCCCAGTGGACTGAAGGGATTGCTCTGAGGCTCGGAGGGCGAGGCGGTTCCCGAGATATGAGGGGTCCAGGCCATGCAGGGCTTTGTAAATCAATACTAACACCTTGAATCTGGCTCGGTACGCTATAGGCAGCCAGTGCAGAGTGCGGAGCACCGGTGTTATGTGCTCACGCTGCCCCGTCCCCGTCAGGAGACGGGCCGCTGCATTCTGCACTAGCTGCAGCCTCCGAACCAGAAACAAGGGAAGTCCCACGTAAAGCGCGTTGCAGTAGTCTAGCCTCGAGGTGATGAAGGCATGGATGAGCGTGGCCAGATCGGGACTGAAGAGGTAAGGTCGAAGCCCCCGCACCAGATTCAGCTGGCGAAAGGTGGCTTTAGTCATCGCCTCCACCTGCCGATCCAGGCAGAGGCCCGAATCCCAAACCACCCCCAGACTCCGAACCTGAAGAGCAACAGGTGGGCGAACCCCCCCTATCAGGGGGACCAGCACCTCCCCTGCCCTTTCCACCACCATCACCTCTGTCTTATTGGGATTGAGCTTCAGTCTGCTCTGCCACATCCAATCCGTCACGGTCTCCAAGCATTGGGAAAGTAACGCGACAGCAGGACCTGGGTCAGTTGAAAATAAGAGGTACAGCTGAATATTATCAGCATATTGGTGACATCTCACCCTGAACCCTCTCACGATCTCCCCCAGGGGCTGCATATACACATTGAACAACAGTGGGGACAGAATGGAACCCTGTGGAATGCTGCAAGTCAAAGCCTGGGGGCTAGATGTTTCAGCACCACCCGCTGGCTTCAACCTGAGAGGAATGAGCGAAACCATCCAAAGACAGTCCTGTCCAGACCCCCGAAGTCTTGCAGCCATCTCAACAGCAGCCCATGGTCCACGGTATCAAAAGCATCCGAGAGATCTTGCAGGATCACAAACGTCGAGCATCCTGAGTCCATCTCCTGGCGGAGAACATCCACCAAGGTCACCAACGCCGACTCAGTACCATAGCCGGGGCAGAACCCGGATTGAAAAGGGTCAAGAAAACCAATGCTGTCCAAATGCGCCTGGAGCTGCAGTGCCACTGCCCGTTCAATAACCTTCCGTAAAAAGGGAAGATTAGAGACAGGTCGGTAGCTGGTGAGTGCATTCACATCCAAAGATGGCTTCTTCAGCAGGGGGCCCACCACAGCCTCCTTGAGACTGGGTGACAATCTTCCCTGCCGAAGGGACGCATTCACTACCCTCACCAGCACCGTCCCCCAGGTCTCCCTGGAGGCTTTCACCAACCAGGGGCACGGATCTAGTTCACAACTAGTGACTCTGACAGACCCCAGGACATTCACCGCATCAGCTGCCATCACTTTCTGAAACTTATCCCAGAAAGATCGACCAGACGGTGCCTCCATAAAGTTGTGCCTGTCGCTTACTGCTTCCAATCCGGTGTCAAAGTTACTCTGGATCTGAGCGATCTTGTCTGCAAAGTAGGTGGCAAACTCCTCACAATGGGCCTGGGACAAGTCCCCGTCCAGGTGGAGGGAGGCTGGACTGACCAGGCCCCGCACCACCCAGAACAGCTCTGCTGGACGCGACTTTGCAGACGCTATGAGGGCAGCAAAGAACTCCTTCTTTGCTGTCCTGACAGCCTCAATATAGGATCGCAAATGGGTCCTATGGAGAAGCCGGTCAGATTCAGAGCGAGTCCGACGCCAGCATCGCTCTAGTCTCCTACCTACCTGTTTCATACACCACAGCCCCTCAGTAAACCAAGGGGCCCTGCAGTGACAAGACGGAGGGAGAAGACGTCTCGGAGCCACCCTGTCGATGGCCTCCCCCAGCAAGATGTTCCAATGCTGGAGAAGCTCATCTGCAGAGCAACCATCTGGGTCTAAGGTTAACTCCCTCAAAGCCTCCTGGAACCGCTGCGGTTCCATCAGCCTCCGAGGGCAGACCAACCTAACTGGTCCATTTCCCTTCTGGAGGAGGTGCACTGAGAGGCTGGCCTGTAGGAAATAATGATCCGTCCATGACAAGGGGGTGACCCTCACATCCCCCACTAATGGATCAGCTGCCTCAAGGCCAGAACAAAAGATCAGATCGAGAGTATGACCCCCCACATGGGTCGGTGTCAGCAACAGGCAGAGAGGCTGGGTTCCCGGCCCTCCCAGAACACCCCGGCGGGGCCTGCTCCAGTCCCTAGACCCTAGGAGCTTTCCAGAAGCGCACTATTCGTTGAAAGTACCTGCCCCGGCATGGCCGGCCCTGGCACCGAACCCCCACACTGAAGACACGCCCCCGGCAACAGCACACACTGCAGGGACTCCCTCACAGATGCCGCCGGCCACGGCGGCAGAGGCGCAAATTGGGACCACGCCCCCAGTCGCAACGAGCAATGTGGGGATTCCCCCGCCCCTGCCGCACCGCTCAGAGCGGCTGCGGGCATGTACAGGGGTGGGGCTTAGGGATTAAAAGCCAGCGCCACCTGAGAAGCGGCGCTGGTGATTAGCTGAAACTGGCCCCTGTGTGCGTTTGTGGAGACTGGATAAAACTTTCATCTGGACATTGGCGTTGCCCGTGAGACTGGATTAACCACCCTAACCTTTACCTGAGTCGTGACTGTGAGCGTGAATCTACGAGTGTGAGTGTGCTTGGTGAGTATGCGTGTCCCCCTCCCCTTTCCCAACGTCGGGAGCTGGTGTATCGGAGGTGAGTGCCTGGAGTCTTCCCTCCCCGTGGGCCCTTGCGCACCCCCAGCGGTGAACCTTCACTATCTGTCCTCCCTCGCATCGTGTATACACGTGGAATAGCTGTATTAGGGGCAGCCTTGGTTTCTCAGTCAGTAGCGCCCTATGATGATAGGGGCCTGTTCTCTTTAATTAGAGGTGAAGGCCCAACCACTATCCTGACGGGCATTCTGTCTCCGCAAGATCCTTGCTCTGACCGAGTCTAACCAGGGCAGCGTGTGTGGAACCCCGTGGCCCACGTGACAGTCGGGCAGTTGACCACTTGGGACAAGTCCATGGTTGCCATGGTGGCCATGAACTCACGCGCAGCTCCTACAAGGCTGGCATTGGCATGGGCGTTGAAGTCCCCCAGGACCAAGGTCCTGGAGGAGTTCAGCGCCACCTCCGAGGCCAGCTCTGCTAGAGTGACAAGGGATGCTGCTGGACAGGAAGGGGTCTGGTAAACCAGCAGCACCCCAAGCTTGCCCCCAGCCAAATCAAACACCACATGGAGGACTTCAGTACCTGAAATCTCCTGAACTGGATATCTCCTAACTGGCCACCCCTCTCTAAAAATAATAGCTACATCTCCCCACCGGCCCCCCATGTGGGGCTGGTGCTGAACAGCATACCCACCGGAACGAGGTCCGCTAAAGCTGGTCCTGCCCCCTCGTCCAGCCAGGTTTCTGTGATACATGCTATGAAGGTCCGCTGCCCCATCCAGGATCAAATCCCGGATCACTGGGGCCTTATTCACCATGGACCTTGCATTCAACAGCAGCAGCCCTTTACAGGTGGACGTTAGACCCTGATCCTCTCTCATCCTCGGTGGGGGTGTGGGGTGTGTGACTCTCTTAACCTCCACCAGGAACCTCGGTCCCATGGGGGGACGAGTCACCCTCGGACCATACCATCCACGCCCCATAACCACCCCTATAACTGCTCCCTCCTCCCATCTACTCCATCCTGACCCCTAATTCTTGGCTGTTCGCCCCTCCTCCAGAGTTGCCCCTCCTTCCCTTCCCACTCCCACTCCCCATATCCCCCCCACTTCTCCTCCTCCCAACCCCCTTCCCCTCCCCCTCCCCCCTGTGCTTTCACCACAGGNNNCCCCCCCCCAAACCTCCCACCGCAGTCACTGGAACTCCCCCTCTCACCGGGAGTCCCCTTGAGCCATTCCCCCCCCCGTCTCACCGGGGGGCAAGACCCATCTCCCTGGGACTCCCCTTCTCACAGGGGGTCCCCCCAACCCTCCCCAAGGGTCACCTCCCCTCCTCTCACCAGGGGGGTAGGACCCATCCACCCTAACCCACTCCCCATGCTCCCCACCCTCAAGCCACACCCACTGCAACCCCCCAAACCCCTACAATAAAATAATGATTAGTTGTAGGCTATGATCCACATACCACTTACTCCAGGTTTGTGAAGTGCAGCCTCAGGCTTGCAGTTCAGCTCTGAGGCCAAAAAATAAAGAGTTTAGATTCGGGGTGTTGAAATCTGACACGCAGCTTACGGGAGATGTCTGTCACCTTGAGTTTCATTTCAAACAGGCCTGGTCAGTAGTCCCTTGCCTCTTTCAGACGCAGCCTGAACTATAGCCATAGGGTAAAAACAAATGTGACACTGGCCCGCATTGACCCTCTGTCACCTGGGACTCACTTGTATGTGCGTTCCTGCACTGCCAGCTGTTGGCCTGGGACTGCCCCAGGGTAGGTAGGTAGCTGGCCCAGGCTGCATTCTTGGAAAATCTTTGAGGCACAGTCCAGGTCAAGGGCTGCCAATGCAGGCCAGCAAGTTTGTTCAGCCTTGCCATCCCTGCCTTGAAGTAGGAACCGCCATGGCCAAACACCATGGCTGTCCATTATGGCAGGGGAGGGGACTGGGTGCTGGGAGTGAGGTGGAGGCAGGGCCAACCCACCCTGCCCCTCCATTTGTTGAGCTCCCTGCCCTACCTGGGATGTGTGGGCAGCAGGATGGCTCTCTGGCTGCGGGTACATTTATTTGATGCCCCTTCCTGGCCCAGGGAGGGGTCGCCAGTGTTTTCCACCCTGGGCTGGGCCGGGAAGTCGCTGCACCGCCTGCATGTCTGTTTTTACCCATAAAGGTAAACTGGGGATGCGAATGCAATCCTCAAGGTGTGGCACTCAGTGCATTAAAAAATCCTGGTTTTGCATTATGTTGACACCACACTCAGATGATGAAACTTTCTACTTTGGCCCCCAAATTCCAAGCATAAAAGTCTAGGGTCAGTGAACTCAGGAGAGAAACTGCTATCTTGGACTTGTGTGATGCTGATTTTTACTGTTTCAAACCAGGGTTACTAGAATTGATGAACCTTGCCTGTTGAGACAACCCTGAATGCCTAAAATACAGACTTAGGAGGAAGAAAATCTAGCATTATTTCTTCCTTCAGTCATAGTTGGGAGGGGACAAACAGTATTTATTATGAGCTAGAGCAGCCTTATCAAGCTTTAGTCTCCTATTTAAAAAAAGGAGTTACGGTGAATAAAAGCCTTTCTCTTTCCATCACAGAGATATATGCTATCAATTAGCAGAAGTCAATGGGAGCAGTTTTAAAGAAGTTATAATTGACTTTCAGCAACAGGACATAAAACATAGGCGCTCGCTACCTCTCATGCCATATAATTACTTTATAAATTCCAGGCTCAGTGGCCATTCAGGGCTATAAACAAGTCCTATAGTGCAATCTCTTTCTATATAGATGCAAACATAGTTTATGTGCATCCTGGCCTAGAATTAGCATTAGCAAATAAGGTGCAGTGTTGACTACGATGCAAAGGCATAATTCAGTGGAGGGGTTATGCAGGTCTCTTACATGGTGAGATTGATGCTTAAGCAGCTGATAAATGGCACCACAAATCCTTCAGCAAATTACAGCTTTGGAGCTCAGGCTGGCTGTGTGCATTGTTATCAATAATATGTAGAAACCGATTACCATATCAAAGTAAAAATCAAAGGGTCAAAGTGATAATCATCACCATTTCTGACTGCAGGAGCAGGAAAAGAGAGATTTGGTGTATTGCAAATGCAGGAGATAAAATCTCACAATAAAAGCCTTTTAGAAAGATGACAGACCAGGAAGGACTGTAGGAGGAAAAGGTTCAAAACAAAATGGATGCTGAATAGGAGAATGGTCTCATCCTGTTTCCAAATACTGCTTGTGATAGCCAGTAAGATGCAAAGTAAAATATGTACCAGACAGGAGCACATATAAGAATCAGAGCACACTGGAAACTGGTCAGTCCTTTCCACTAAACATGTTTTACATTTATTCTGTAAAAAGACAGAACAATTTAGACATTGTTCACATTATTGTAAAAAGCAGTTTTTTCCTTGATGTAAAACAGAAAATATAATCCTTTGTTTTACACATGGATATTAAGGCCTGGAGCCTGAAATGCATTTACACCATAAATATTTGCATGCACGTAGTCAAGCATTTCTCAAACTGGGGTGCGCCACATCGGGGCTGTGTGCAAAAGATGGTTGGTGGGGATGGGGAAGAAGGCCCAGGAAGAGTTGCTGCTAGAATCTGGAAGGTCATAGTTCAGTGGTGGGCAGACATCTCCTCCTCATATTATTTGGGGACAGTATAGAAGACTTTAGAAGATGAGTGGTATAGGCCTAAAATTAGGGCTGTACATTTGGGTTTTGATAAAACACAAATAAATGCAAAAAAGACTTTTCCGGGTTCCATATTTGAAACACAAATAGTGGTACTGTTTGTGTTCTGATTCGAGGTCTCAAACTAGGCCCTAAAAACTGCAGCCCATATCCAGCTTGGAGCCAGGCTGCTTTCTGACCCTCAGCTTAGCCACCTGCCTAGGTGCCTGTATTGATCCCTCCCCACAAGCAGGGGCTACCACTGTCTAAGAACTGCAGTCCCCAGTACTTCAGTGAGCCCCAGCCTACTGGAGAACAGCTAAGCCAGGGAGAAGTGGTGAATCCTCCAGCCAGCAATCCCCCGTTCAATAAGTCTCACCTCGAGCCAGCTATATGTCCCATTCCCCCTCCCAAGCCATCAACCTCCCCTGAACCTAGTCATATGCCCCATTCCCCTTTCCCCAAACCAGTGATCACTTCCCTAAGACAGTGACTCCCTCTAAGCTAAACCCATGCCCCACTCTACCTCCCCAAGCTATAAACCTCTCCACTGAGCCAACTGTATTCCCCAATACAATGTCCCCCTTTTAAATTGGTAGCATACTTAGCAGCAGTTTTAACCATATTTTTCTTTCCTTATAGGCCTGTCAAACTGGCAGAGCATTACTGTTCTTCTGCACTAAAATAATCCATATACAGGGACCTATTTTCATTTTGTCTTTCTTATTGGCGGCAATGGAGAAAATGCAGCAAACACAGGCAAAGATACAAACACTAAAACACAAATACAAATATGCATTAAAATACAAATACTTGACCCTGTGTACAGGCTTACATAAAATAGTGGTGATGCCACCTCATCTAGTTTCTATCCCTGCACAGTGAGTAGAGTGCAGGCAGAGAGAATATGAAGTTGTGCATGGGCAAGGAGGTGTGGGATGGCCCATGAGAGCAGATGGTGGGGTCAACAAAGGCAGGAGACAGAGATGGGTGTGTGTGTGAGCAATTGTGTGAGAAGACATTGTTTGTTGTTCCTAACACCCAAATATCTCAATACTAATTGCACCTGTGAGTGGATGTGAATAATAGAGTTCACTTGCTTGGGAACGGAGGGGCAAAATAGTTTGGGAAATGCTGGTGTACTGAAGACAATGTGGTTGGTCATAGTAAGGGTTTGTAATGCATGCTTAAGGAGAGCTGCAATTACTATTTAACACTTGGTCAAATCATGTTGGAGATTCAAGTGTGCACCAGGAGCCCATGTTGTTATTCATTTTTGTTTTTCATTTTTGTTATTTAAATCTTTCGTTTTTATAAATATTGTCATTTTTTGTTTTGCTTTCATTTTCTATTTCCATTACCACCTTTTTGGCTTTAAGTTTTTTATTTTTCATTATATTTGGATGAAACATAGAGAGATTTTACCACCAATAGAAGGCATTATATGTACCAAATATCAGAAAGATTGGATAAAGGAATCCGATTTTATAAGCAGTTAAATTACGTTATTTTGCAAAAACCTGCATTTCCATTCCTGTCTGTAACATCTTTGTCTCCTATCTAATGTGGATGAAACTTGGCAAGTTTATATCATTCCCCAAGTCTACTTTCTATGCCAATTTTCAGAATAATTGGATAAAGGGTCTTGGTGGTATAAGCAATTAACTTATAAATGTATGTCTGACTGTAACATCTTTGTAGTCTACCCAGTGTACATGAAATTTGGCAGGGCTGTAGTTCACACCTTCAGGATCATCTCTGCCAAACAACAGAAAGATGTGATAAAGGGCTCCAATTTTATTACCCTGCGCAGCATATGCAGAGAATGAGCCTATGCTAGGGATTCTCTTATGTGTCACTGTGGTATAAGATCTGTTTGTGATGCCAATTGGCCAGCAGAAATGTCAACCAAATATCCTAATTCTGTGCTGTGACCACCCCAACGTCTCTCCCCCACTTGTTACTGGGAAGTTGGAAGCATCTGTTTAGGAAAGAGCCAATAGAGATTCTCTTATGCTTCAGGATGTGACTTGTGATGACAATTGCTCAGCCTGCATGTGTAAACAGTGAGTGATTTCAGACGTTACGAGATCACAGTCAACCATGGTCAATTCCCAGTGGTGGCTGTGATTCCAGAACGTCTGTTGGGGGGACGGATGTTCTCCCCCAGATGTTACCACGGCGTGGAATTACATTCACCACGCGAGCGGCCGAAGTGGCGGGGCCGGAGGCCGTCGTGTGGTGAATGTAATTCCATGCCGGGGTGAACCCCGGCATCATGTCTGGTTGGGCACCACAGCCCGGGATTACCGGCGGGATCCCGGGCCGTGGCGAATCCGGCCCGATGCGGCAGCCTCATTGGCCCCGCTGCCCACCCGTCTCCCCAGAGGGCGGGCGGCGGGGTGCGTGGAGGGGGCGGGACCATGTGGCCACATGTTGTGCTGCGCGGCCCTGCCCCTTCCCAGATTCCACGCCGGGATCCCCCTGGCACGTCTGATACGGCGTGACGGGGTCATCCCGGCGGGGAATGGATAGGGTGTTTTCGGTACGGGGCCAACAGGCCCTGTAACATCTGAAAACACCCTATGTCTCCTGATTTATGGGATGCTGTGACCAAAGTTCTAGTTATGTTTCTTCAATGCCCACCTCGAAGCCACCACCAATTGGTCCTGTACAGCTGGTTGTATGTAGTGAATGTGTCTGTCAGTCTTTTGGCTTGCTCCCCATTATCCCTCCTACAGCCTCCCTTCCCCTGCCATGCCAGGTACCTGCCCCTGACTGACACTGCATGTGCTGCTATTTATCTGAATAATGGTCTTCAAGGGGATAACTTTGATTGCTTATAAAATTTGGACCCTTTATCAAATTGTCCTGTATTTTGACAAAGATGACAGGGAAGGTGTGGGATATATTCCTGCCAAATGTCTTGTAAACAGGAGGGAATATAAAAATGTTATATCTGGAAATGCATTTTCAAGTTGATGGCTTATAACATCAGGACCTTCTATCCAATATTTCTGAAATTTGGCTGGATTGGTAATCTTTGAAAGGGACATGATCTTCCCAGGTTTCATACAAATTGGATGGAAGATAAAGAAGTTGTATCCAGGAATGTGTATGCATTCTTTCTTAAAATCACAACATTTAATTGCTTATATAATCAGTGTCCTTTATCCAATGTTTCTGAAATTTGGTATACATAGTGCCCTCCATTGGGGGTACAATCTCCCCAAGTGTAATCAGAATTGAATAAGAAACAAAACATTTATAGCCAGAAATATGTTTTGTTTTCATTTTTGTTTTCATTATTATTATTTGTCATTTTCGTTATTACAAGAACAAAAAACCCACAAAATTTGTCATTTTTGTTATCATAATAACAAAACTTAATTGCACATCCCTAGATGCACACTATTCAGAATATATATGCCATGGAGGACAGTAGCTCAGACAGCAGAATACTGTGTGTCCTGCCCAGTATGTGCTTCCGTAGTTGCTCTAGAGTCTGTGGTTTAAGTTTAAATTTGAAATGTGCTTCCTATTTGCTATATTCACAGATGAACTTCACAACTGTGTGTGAGGAGGAAAGGGATTGTCAAAGTTTATGCAGATTATTAATACTCATTTAGCATGCTATTTGTTAATGTAGTTATTTGTACAGCAACTACTTGTTCCACATGCGGAGGGTGTTTAAAACAAGATGCTACCACACATGGCCACCCATTAACCACTCACTCGGACACCTGTTTGAAGGTGGTCCAGGGGGATGCACACTCCCATAACCTATTCAGCACTCACTTATGGCCACACACAGAGCACTGCCAAAAAATCCAGAGTGCGCCATGCAAGGAATGCCCAAAAAGTGTGTGGGGACAGGCACCCATGCATCCCCTGCATGTATGAACAGGAGTGCCCACCCACACCAGCAGATAGGTCCACAACCCCACTGCCTCCCCAGTCCTGCCCACAGCCCTGCAGGGAGATCTTAAACAACAGACATGTGAAATACAGCACGGTGTTGGCTAAAAGCACAACAAAGCCCTCTCACAACGCATGGGAGAAGAACCAATGCCATTGAGGACAGCAGCTCAGATAGCAGTGTCCTGTATGTCCCATCCAGTCTGCATCTCTGTTGTTACTTGGGACTGCCAGTGGCTGCACTGACTCCTGGGATCATGGGCAAGAAGGAGTTACTGGCTTCTGCAGCTGTTTCCATGGCATCCAGGGTTTTGTGTCATGGCACAGGGTGTGCAGTTGAACAGGGCTTGGGTGGGGGTTGTTGCCGGGTGGGTGGGATGGGGAATGGCTGCCCGTATGAGTTACTTGCAGGGCTGGACCATGATGGCGGGAGTGCGTGGAGGTTGCTTGAGTGGGCGCGGTGGCCACACTGGGCCCCGCCCGTTAGGATTGCTCCCCACTCACTCCGTGTGTGTGGGTGCTCCACAGCTGTGCCAAACAGCAGCCATGCACCCCTCCTCAAACCTTACTCATTTAAAAACACCCTAAGTGTCACGCCTGTTACATAACTTGTACAAGTCCACCAAAAGGAACAAGTATCAGACCTGATAAAAGATGCTGCTTCCGGAAGCGGCAGTATGGCTCATGCCATAGCCCAAAAACATAACTTAGAAACTCTTCTATCTTTCCATTAAGACAACATTGGGTGAAAACAGACATGACGCTAACCACCCTTTAACCACCCTTGATGGTTATTTATGCATGTTGCAGGGCTCCATAGGGCACCAATACAGCCCTGCAACATGCATAAATAACCACCAAGGGTGGTTAAAGGGTGGTTACTTAGTGTCATGTCTATTTTCACCCATTATGGAGAACTAGTCTAGAGTCTGTGACTTAAGTTCTCACTCAAAGTGGGTGTTCCCCACCCCTGATATCCAATAAAAATGAATAAAATATTCACAGCAAATATCATGTCCAAAGATTTAACCCACTTCAAATTGCGTCCAGTGAAGCAGATACGAACTGCTATTCAGTTCCCACTTCATTTCCTGAAATGAATATGTGTTTGGGGTTTTTTGGTTTGGTTATTTTAATAAGGTGAATTTTGGTTTCCTTGTTTGTTTTCAGTTTTTCGGTCACTTTAATATTTCATTTATTTCTTTTGGACAGTATTAGCACTATTGTGCTAAACTGGTGCAGAATGGCACAATAGCACCAAGAGTGTCAGAATGAAATAACCAAACTAGCCCAAGTGACTGGGCTAACCAAAATAACTGAACCAAAATAATGAAAATAATTGAAATAACTGAGCGAAATCATCCAAATAAACAGATTTATGAATATTGTCTTGTGTGGCAAATAGAAACATAAGCTGCCCTGAGCCGCAGGGGAAATTTAAATAAATAAATAAATAAATAGATGAAATAAAATATATAAATAATTATTCAGATATTTGGTGTGCTATCCAAAAACGTATCATTTGTGAATATGGAAATGCCTCATTGTTTCATATCTTCCATAATAACAATGTGAGAAGGAGTTACTGGTGGAACTTAGAGATGCAGGCACTACAAGAAAGGAAAACTGGAAAAGGTAATATAGGAGACACACAAGTGTAGGTAAACGTGCTGTAAACTGCAATAGCAGGAAGAAGAATTTGTCTCACACCAATCCCTAGTGCTATGCTGTGTGTGCTCTCTCTGAGACAGAGTTAGGTCTAGAACAGGGATTGTCAACCTGGTGCTCGGGAGCCCCAAAACACTTGGGCAGTGTGTGAACATGCTCCCCATGCCAGCTGTCAGTAGTGCTCGGGAGCACTTTGAAACAGTCCATCTATTTAAGTCAATGTAAGCTGGGATTATTAATTGATTGATTATCTCAGTTTCCATTGAAATGAATCAAATTGAATGGCAGAGGGGAGACTTAATATATACATATTAATGCAAAGTATTCATGCAAATTATGCAGTGCTTCCACATAGTTATTTACATTCTGTGCTGTGGCCACCCCAACTTCTCTCCCCCACTTGTCTCCCAATCACTCCAGTGCTCATGACTGGAAAAAGGTTGAGAACTCCTGGCCTAGACCTTGTGTCTCCCTCAGTAAAGGACCTTGTTCTCAGCAAATTGAGAGTGCAATACAGGGAACAAAACAAAATTAACAAGAAAAATGCATTCTGTGAGAATAATAAGGAAGAGTTGAACAAAATATGTGATTTAAAAAAACAAACCAAAACCCACATAATGGAGCCATTCCAGGCCTCTGTGCCTCACTGATGAAAATGACGCATCAAGTATATTGTATAAAGTGGAGATGTGAAATGGGCACCCTCATCCTTGGGCCCTGAGCACAGGGTGGAGGACAATTGCCCCCCTGTCCTGCTTCACCATCACTAACTGGATAATGTGATGCACAGAACTAAAACTATGGCCCTTTTCACACAGACACTCTAACACTGATAAAATGGGTGTTACATTTTATTATACATGTGGCAGGGCTGCAGGTGTGCTCTATGGGTGCCCTGCCACATGTATAATAAAATGTAACACCCATTTTATCACTGTTAGATAACTGATATATTAAAAGTATATATTAAAACAGTTTTATTTTTTGATATATTAATAACTTTATATTAAAACATTTCAGACATTAAAATATTAAAATAAACCATAATAATATCATAATATTAACCCTGTCCCACCCCACCCTAACCCAATCCACCCACCCACCCCATCTCCCTTGAGAAAAGCCTGGCAGAACAGTCAGATCTTACATTGTCTGCAGAAAGAGGGGAGGTCAGCAGCCAAGCAGTTCTCCAATGGGAGGGAGTTCCACAGTCACAGTGCAGCCACGGAGAATGCCCGCCTCATAATAGACACCAGGGAAATCCAGGGAACCCCGAGGAGGGCACCCCCAGCTGATCGCAGGGGCTGGTCCAGGACCTGGAGGGTGAGGTGGTTCTGCAGATAGGTTGGGCCCAAGCCATTTAGGGCTTTAAAGGTCAGCACCAACACCTTGAAGAGGGCCCGGAAACCTACCGGCAGCCAGTGCAGAAAATGAAGCTCCAGTGTTATATGCTCACGTCGGCCCGTCCCCGTTAAGAGATGGGCCACCACATTCTGCACCAGCTGCAACTTCCGAACCAATACCAAGGGTAGCCCCATGAAGAGCGCGTTGCAGTAATCCAGTCTTGAGGTAATAAAAGCATGGATGACTGTGGCCAGATCCGAGTCTGAGACATATGGTCTAAGTCAACACACCAGATGTAACTGGCAAAATGCTCCTTTCACCACAGCCGTCACCTGAGCATCCAGGTGGAGCTGTGGGTCCAGGAGCACCCCCAGACTCTGGACCTGAGAAACCAGGGGGGGTGAACCCCATCAATGATGGGGGCCACACACACCCCCGGCCCTCCCCACAACCATCACCTCAGTCTTTTCAGGATTTAATCTCAGGCGGCTCGCCCTCATCCAATCCCCCACAGTGGACAAACACCGGGTAAGCACGGAGACTGCAGGCCCTGAGTCAGAGGAAAATGAAAGTTATAGCTGAAAGATGAAATGAATGTTTCATCTTATTTTATTGAGAGAGAGAGAGAGTCAACACACTAGTCCACTCCATATAGGTTTTATAAGCATTAATTTCACATGAAAACACACATGCTGTTAGTTATTTTAAAGGCCATCTTTAAAAAACAGTAATATAAAAGTTCTCTACATTATGAATAATAGGTTTACATGAACTGAAAACTAATGTAACCTATTTCCATTTTACTGTGTGTGTTTCCCTTTCTATTTCTCTCAGGGTAGTCAAGTTCGCTTCTCTTTATGAGAGTGCTTCACAATCAAGTAAATGGAAACCTTTCTCTGAGGTCTATGTTTGGTAAGTCCCTGGTTTTTACTCAACTATTTTCTTTTGGCCCAAACCATTCCCTTTAAACATTAATAACTTGTTCCAATGCTAGACGTAAGAGGAAAGTTAGGCAAAATGTCAGGAGGAGTCTAGTATCAATAAAGTAATAAGGAAAGAATGATATCTAATTCTCAAAAAGTCGAGAGGGAGCAACTTAATTGCATTTGTTTCTATGGTGACCAAATAGGAATTTGTTACAGAGGGACACAAGTGTAGAAGAGTCAATGGCTTTCTGCTATTAATATAAAAAAACAAAGACTGCAATAGTATTAAGGTACAATATTATATCTATAGAACTAGGTTGAGATCCCATTCAAACCAACAGAAGGATTCCCACTGCCATTGAGTCCACTGGGCTGTGGACTGGGTACACAAAGCAGGGGGGGTCCAGTTATTAAATTAAATTAAATTAAATTAAATTATTTATTTATTTATTTATATTTATATATCGCCCTCTCCTGCCTCTGGCAGCTTGGGGCGGCTTACAATAGATCCATAAAACATAAAACAACAATAAATACAGCATAAAAATTATAATTCACTAAACGTCTATAACTGAAAACAAATCCCCAACCCAACACCCCTCCCACTACCCATCTCTTCCATCAAAAGTCTGACAAAATAACTAAGTCTTACACTGACATCTGAAGGAGGGAAGATCCAGGGACAAATGGGCCCCAACCGGAAGGGAGTTCCACAGTTGTGGTGCCATCACCGAGAACGTCCTTCCCAACATTGCCACCCAGTGGACCCCGGGGGACTTCAAGAAGGGCACCCCCTGTAACATAAAGGTCCAGCTATCAGCTAGAGGCACATAGAATGTTT
>QEPC01003437.1:3981309-3995589 GCA_003113815.1 Sphenodon punctatus
CTGTTGCAGCAAATCCTAACCCTTTCTTGCTTTTCCTACCTCTTAGACACACTTGAATATTATTGACTCAGTCAAGGAATTAGGGTTGGCCCACTCTTTGGTCAGGGACAGGAAGCCTGTTCATCTAGATGCTTTGGATGCCTCCCACAGGATCCAGATGAGTGTTCTCTGCTGTAATGTACATTGGTGCTTGTTTAATTGCACATTAAACAATATGGATCTTGGGCCTATTACATTTGGTTGGTGTGTACTACTGTTCCCTACAAAGATATATTCATGGACCCATGTCCACTGCATTTTCCCCAAGGGTGGATTAGACCCCCACAATAAACTCCTCCTGTAGAGGAAAAGCTTATGCTGGGCATGCAATGGATTTTACTTGGTTTTCAAAACCCATTGAACTTTTTCCTGCCTCTCTGAAGACTTCTATACCGGAGACTTAAAAAATCAAAACAAACTTCCATGTACAGCCAGTGTACATAAGTGCACACACCCAGGAACTTGTGATTCATTTTAGGGAGCTGCCCAGCTATGTTTCCACTAGTGACAGAGTGCTTTTCCTCAGCCCCAATTGGAATAATCCAGGAGTTCTTCTAGAAATCACGAGTCTATATGAGTGCCTCTTGTTTTTGCTCTGCATGGTACTGCGAGCTTCAAGAATTATGGCCGATTGGATGACCTATGCTCCTTGAGTCTCCCTTGTTCCTGTTTGCTCCTCAACATTGAGAATTGGGGGAAGGGGAGGATAGAATTCTATAGCAAGGAGAGAGAATCAACAGAAGTCAACATTTCTATGTAAAAGACTCAGAAAGAGCCTACCAACTTGTTCTGTACATGTCAGTGCTATTTATGTGGCCTCCTACTACCCTATGTCTACAGAGGCATAGACATATAGATGAGCCAAGCTAGAATAGAGAGCCACCTTCTATTGACATGTTGAGCATATTTGATCAAGAAATCAGTAATATACTCTAAACCCAGTGCTGTTTTTCCAGAGTGTTGTTTACACTGATATTTCAACACCAACACTGATAATGTTCTACTGTGCTTATTTATAAGATGCCCATGAATAATTTACAGTACATTAACTTGTAAATGCAATGGCTTTTTAAATCATTAAGCTCCAGTAGCTTGCTTTTTAATCCATTGACTAGGTCTCATTTTTAAAAGTTAATTAGCTCATTCGACCGGAACACATTTTGCAAAATAGTGATGCTGGTATTTTTAGTTGTGTTGCAGAAGATTGCATTAATCTTTAAATTACACCACCATAGACATAATGGAGATATTTAATAACATCGTTGTCAAAATGCTATGTTCAAAGATAATTGTATTAAACCTTTAAAAAGGTCTAAAAAATGTTAGTGAGAGCAACATTCATAATATGGTGATTATGATTGATTTTTTGATCATATAGTACAGTGGATCTAACGTATATCTCATGTATACATAAATATTTATACAACTTTGAATGTGAGGAGGGATAGCGAGGTTTAGAGAACACTGTGGTTAGAGGAATCCCAAGGCATGAGGAACCGCAAGAGTCAGAGATGCTGCCTTCATATAGCTCTACTCAACATCCCTCTGACCACAAACAATTCATCTGCAAGTTGTCACTGCCCACCTCTAATCTCAAGCTGTTCCATAGTATGGTGTCATCTTCTGCCATGGCTTGCTTTGAGTACACACTATATTGTAGACAGAAAAAAATCATCGTTGTCTTCTTCTTCTTCTTCTTCTTCTTCTTCTTCTTCCAGTAGCTCACATATCTCAGCAACAAGAATGGCACTAAGGTCAGCTGAAAAAGTGATGAAACAATTCCAAAAGAACAATCAGGAGGCTGCATAACAATACACCTCTTAAAAGGCAGATAAATACCTGATACAGGGAAACCAAAGCTCATAACCAAGATTCAGAATACAGCAACAACAAGGCAGACCAAGGCAAAAAGTGGGGCACAGCAAAATCTCCTTCAACCCTCCTAGACTCCCTTTGATCTAATAATCCCCAAACATAGGTTCATCGGGATTACCATACCCAAGGCCCACATCATTTTTATCACAAGATCAATATCACTTATGGATATATTTCCCAGTAGCCAATCCTATTCTCCACAATTTTTACTCTGAAAATGCAGAAAATTATTCCTCATCACAAAGGCCTGAAGGAGAAACTTGGCCACTCCTGCAGTAATCTCAGGGGAGAGATCTCCCAATAAATATTTTTCCAGTTCAAAAGTGGTTCTTCCTGGAAGTTTCCTTAAAAATTCCCCTAATCAGCACTCCCTTAAGGGATCATACAACCTACAATGGATCAAAATATGCCTTACTGTCTCAAATTCAGCATTGTCAAAAGGGCAGAGCCGAAGATAGAAGGAGGTAGCCAACAGCTTAGTTGGGAGGATATTAACCCTAGCCACAAAAAAGGGACCTTTCTCTAAATGATGTAAGAGAAGATAAATAAGAGACCAAAGTTCCTTTATATGGAGCTAAGCAAGAATAATTGCTCAAGGACTGAAATTCTGTTACTGTAGCCAAATCTCCCTGTCTATCTAGATCCTCCAAGTGTACCAATACTTCAGCCGTGGCAGCTTTGAAAGTTTTATTTAACAAATAAGAGGCTGAGAATCCTATTCAATTTAGTGTATCCAACACCTTCATCCACCAGGGGCTCAGATAACTGTCTTGTTGGAAATATTCCAATAAACCTCCCAGGGAATAATTTACAGTCCTCAGCCATAATGTGAATGCTTGCTTTAATACCAGACATCACAGGGAATATTGGCCCAGTTCCAGCCTCAAGGCAGCCACAGGTATACAACTTATAGCTTTCAATAGCGCTCTAAAAAATTTATTCTGTACGAGCTCAAGCCTACCTTCCATAGAAATGGCCCATACAGCCACTCCGAACAATAGTTGAGTAACCACCTTGGCCATAAAAACTCTTAAGGCTGGAATAATGACCCCCTTTTTGATAGAATAAAAAAAAAATGTAAAATAGCTGCAGAGGGGCCCTTAGCTCTTAATACGGCCTGCTTTAGATGATAATTCCACCCCCCTTTAACAGAAAAAACCAATCCCAAATATTTATACCATCCGATCGGTTCAATCGGATGGTCCTTGATGTACCAGACAAATTTATGGGAGGCTTTGGAGAACACCACTACTTTGGATTTATTATAATTTATTTCAAGATGATTTGAATCACAATAATTAGCAAGAGCAGTCAGTTGTCTATTAAGGCCCAGACGTGTCTGTGACAACAACACCGCATCATCTGCATATAACATGCAGCCTATATGGTGAGAAGTCAATTTAGGTGGATTTTTTTTTTACAGAGAATAAGATAGACATGGTCTCTGCCCGAGAGCTTACAATCTAGAGACAGGGGGAGGGGAGACAGGGAAGGGGGAACAGAGGGAAAGACAAGGGATACAACATTCATGAGGATGCGAAAACTCAGGTACACGTTCTTGGCTTGGTTAGAGTAAATTGGGAGTTTGCAGATAACAGGTAGGGGATAATCCAGGGTGGGGATGATTAGCAGGAGTTAGGAAGGGCAGAGCAGAAGAGGTGGGTTTTTAGGAGGGACTTGAAGGTGTGGAGGGTGGGGGTAAGGCGGATGAGGCCTTTTCTTGCATGGCCACACACCAGTGGTAATAAACATTCACTTCAAGGCAACAGTCCTGGACACAGTGCTGGGTCATGTATTCCAAATCAGACAGGTGGCTCACTAAAGAACACCAAAGGAACTATCAGTAAAATTGGTTCCATAGTCTACTTTTCTCTCAGAAGTCACTGAAGGTGAGGGTTGTCACTGGTTGAGGACAGGCAGTTTGTGTCAATGCAGTCAATGTGTGAGGTAAGGGAAGTGGCGTGGGAACATTAGGACCCTCTCTCGTTGGCTACATGGTAGGGGTGTGCACCAAGGACCAATGTCTTTTTCATTATCTGCATTAATGAAATTTTATTTTTTGTTATCGGTGTCATTATTGGTATCGATTTTGAGGGACAATGAAGATTTTGTTTTTGGTATCGTTTCCATTCTGGGATGCCACCAGTGGCAGATGTTCCAGCAGATGCCTTCCCCAGACTTCTCAGAAGTTGAACTCCTTCCTCCTTTTCTCATTATAATGCAGTAGTAATAAGTGCACAATGACAATATGAAAAATTACTAATATGTATGTTTAACCTACACCTAATAACATATTCTATATGCAATATATTCCTAAGTATCTATATCAATAAACTTCTATCTGCTATGTGTTCTAAGTATCTATCTTATTCCTATCCTATAATGCTAATATATATATAATAAAAAGCCTTGTCTGTCTGTCTGTCTGTCTGTCATATGGACAGGGGGAGACAGATGGGGGAAGGGGAGAGGAAAAAACGATAGGGTATACTATCTAATCTCTCTATATTATCTAAATTTGTAATCTATCTAATCTATATACCTAAACTTATATCTATCTATGTATATAGATGTACAGGGGGAGGCAGAGAGGGGAAGGGAAAAGGTAAAATAAAGGGTATAAGGAAAGCTAAGGCATAACACTGAGGGCTGGAGAAAACTTTTAGTGCAAGCACCAGAGTTCTGTAAATGCAACTTCACACAGCAAGAGCTAACACAGAACAAGAGTCAAACAAAACAGCCTGGCCCTGCAACATTAAAGGGTTGCAGTGCCCTCCCCAGAGCCCCCATGATTGGTTCTCGGAGGCAGGAGGTATTGAGAAATCACAGGGAGCCATTCAACTGCCTGGAACCTGCTTGCGCTGCTCATTGGTCAGTGATTACATCCATTAGGTCCTTCCCCTCCCATCACAGGCCCAGTTCAAAAATTCAATGTTTCTGGCTCCGAGATGTCTGCTCCCTCCTCCCCTTTCTATATTTCCCTCCAAAAAACACCTGCCAGTCAATAACGAAATCAATAATGACTTGATAAATAATAACAAAATAATTGATTTTGTTATTATTTATCTTCGCTATCATTATTGCAACAGCGATAAGAAAAATGAAGAATTTTATTATCGTTATCAATAAAATGAAAATGAAGTGCACACCCCTAGATGTGTCGAGGAAGCAGAGCTGTGGGGAGAGTGTTGCTGCAGGCCAGGGGCTTTTGCGAGCTTCTGCCCCAGCTGTCTCCATGATACATTTGACTGGGAGCTGTTTGTCTAGTGGAGGAGTGGACTCACCAGGTTGTTTGCTGCCTAACCCGGCCCATTGTCAACTACGGCTGGTTTCCTAGATTGGTGGCTGGTGATTGGGGAACCGAGGACTGGACTACACCCCGCAGGGGGTTTAAAGCTGGTCTATGGCCGGAGACCTTGCGAGTAATTGGAACTGTAGGGAGAGCATTGCTGCTGGACGGGGGCTTTTGCGGGTTGCTTCCCCAGCTGTCTCCATGATACATTTGACTGGGAGCTGTTTGTCTAGTGGAGGAGTGGACCTGCCAGGTTGTTTGCTACCTAACCCCACCCATTGTCAACTACGGCTGGTTTCCCAGATTGGTGGCTGGTGATTGGAGAACCGAGGACTGGACTACATCCCGCAGGGGGTTTAAAAGCTGGCCTATGGCTGGAGACCGTGCCACAGGCACATGCTATGGAGCAGCGCACTTAAGGGCTGCATGTGCAAGGGCGTGCCCTAGTTTGCGCGTCCTTAGGCGCTGGCCAGTTGTTGCCGGCAGTCTATGGGATTTTGTTTCATTTTGTTCTGTTCTGTTGCTAAGAGGGCTTGGTGTTTTATTGATGTATGGAAAAGCACCGGTTTTCTAAAAGAAATCTGTGGCTCCCTAAAGTAAGATAGTAGTTGAAACAAAATATTAAGTGTTGGTAGCCAACTTGTACTGTTTTTCAACTACTGTTTTGGGGTTAAATTAGCAGGGGCCAAATATTGCCAACATACGCCCTGTGAAGGGCAAGGCATTTTTAAAAAATGGATAGCGGTGCTATCCCTCGCACCTCTAATATACAGACAAAAAAAGGATGCACCAACCTGGCATATCCCCGGAATTAGAGTCTCCGATCTTAAAACAGCTCAATTGACAGGATATTGGATTCAAAGAGTGTACTAATAAGGGCTCTCTGGTGCTGCAGATCTCAACTTATAATTGATTTGCAGCTCTGGACGATAGTTTTGACCCTACTGCTTGCGCACCATTCTCTTACCTGCATATACATAGCTCATAATTTAAAAATCACGTGATGTTCACATGCCCCACCCTATATAAGGCAACTTCCCATCTGAACCCAACAGTTCCTTCCAACCCTGAGATTGCAAGAAGAAAATTAATTGCGGGGTCGGAAGGGTGGGCATTTGTGAGAATGTTTGGCGGCATCTCGAAGAACCTTGTTTACAGGGCAGCAACCTTCTGTTCTTCTTCGAGTGGCGCCTCCCATTCTCACAAATGAGAGTGTACCAAGCCTATGAAAAGGTGGTGGTGGAATTTTCTGTTCTGAATGAACTTCCATACGACTTTCAATAAAAACTGTTTATTACTCCTGTATCATACAATGAAATGCATCTAAAAACTTTGTATTGCATACAATATAGATGATGCATTAGTGCGTATAACCTGATCCTAGTATACCCTGACCAATCGCCGTGTCCATTTCTGAGGAGAGATGGATAGCGTAGTGCTTTATGAACGTACTGGTGGAAGTCCAGGTGGCAGCCCTACAAATCTGTTGGGGGGAGTTATTAGCAAATGCAGCTGTCAAGGCCCCCAACCTCTAATGGAATGAGCCCTCAAATGAACAGGGGGCAAAAGACCTCGCTGTGGATAAGCCAACCTTATCAATTGTACTAGCCATTTTGAGATGGTTTGTGAGGATACCTTTCTACCCATAGTGGGTCTGGAAGGGGAAACAAACATATTATCTGACCTCCTACAGTGCTTGGTTTTTTCTAAGTACAGCAAGACAGCTCTTTTAACATCAAGTATATGTAAGTTATCTGAAAAATCAGAGTCCTGTGGTGAAGGCCTAAAAACTGGGAGAACAATTTTTGGGGAGAGGTGAAATGGGGAAACTACCTTTGGTATGAAAGAGGGATGGATAGAAATGTCCACTCTATCAGGGAAGACCTGAAAGTAAGGCTCTTTAATGTAGATAGCTGCCAGTTCACTCACTCTTCTAAGAGATGTGACAGCTACCAGGAAAAGTGTTTTCAAAGTCCAATGGTACAAGTCACATTGGTCTGGAGGTTCAAATGGGTGCTTGGTAATTTCATTAAAAGCCAGATTTAGGACCCACTGCGACAAAGGCTGGGAATGCAGGGGAAACAAATTTGTAAGACCGTTTACATTTTTTTTTACAATTGAGTGTGAAAACAGAGATTGGTCACCTGACAGTGCAATATTCCTGGCAATTGCTGAAAGATGCGCTCTTATGGAAGAAATTGCCAACCCTGTCTCCGCCAGATCAAGTAAGTATTGCAGCAACAAGTCTATAGATAATTGTTGCATTGTAATTGATTTATTCTGCATCCAATAGGAGAACCTTCTCCACTTTGAATTGTAAGACCTTCTAGTGGATGCTTTAATGTCATTAAGAGAAGGGCATGCAAGCTTTATGTTGGATGACAAGGGGTCCGGTAGGAGGGTCTATTCCCCCGATGAGACTTATAGCCCATCAAATACTACCAAAATGTTAGGGGATCAATGTGTTTTGGTGAGTAAACTTGTTGACACACTCTTTAAGGGAATTGCAATGCTGACATGAAAGGAATTGTTGAAGGGGTAGACTCTTCCCTACAGGAGGTAGCAAAAGATACGAGATTTATAGTTACACATTTATCTGCCATGGCTCCTCCAAAATTGAATTTTGCAGCCCCTAAATCTCCTATTGTTGAAAATATAATACAGCCCTATAAACCCATGGAGGATCAGATTTTATCGCAAAATCATCCCTTGTCTTGTGATTCAAAACCTATACTACTGAAGATTTTTTCTCTATCAAATGGTGTCATGCCAGCATGGTACCGCAAATTTCTAATAAGAAGGCATTTGCTTACTTTAATTAACTTAAGACTCTCATCAGAAATAGTTAGGTTTTATTTTTTACCCCCCACTGATCAAACCCTGAGACTGGTCATTCATTTTAGAGGTACCTTTGCAGTCAAGAAAATTCTGACAGCAAGAGATTTTTTGAAGTCGCGAAGAGTTCTGGTGTCCAGTTTTTTTTTGGCTGAACGAGATAATTTAAAAGATGGGCATAGTCCTGTGGACTTGAATCAGCAAGTCCTTGAACAACAAAATCAGGATGATAGTAGGGTAGGTTTTCAGCATTCTCTATCTACTGGTTTATCCCTGCAGACAGAGGTAACCATTTCTAACTTTCTCCCTACTTTGGCAGAGGACTTGAACTCAGAAGCTTTGCAAGCTTCCTTGCTGGATATGCAGTTGGATTTACAGGTACTTTCACTTGCATTATTACCGAATCCTCTTATTCCCAAAAGGCCTCCCTTGGTAATGGATATTGGGGGTTGTCAATTTAACGATATGGATTCTTCTACACCTCCATACCAGTTTAATGGTCATGCTCCTCCGTTAGTGGAGGGGCAGTCGGTTTCTTCACCTTTTTGTTTTAATTTAGGCTCAGATAAGTTTAAGGGACAAGAACATCAGTGGGTACTTGCTTTTCAAACTTCATCAGTTATGGAACAAATTTAGATTCTGGATGGACTAGGAGTCATACAGAACAGATTACATCAAGCTAACCCTGCGTTAGAAGTTTCAGCTGAGATGGAATGTGTTACAAATCAAGGGGCTACAGTGGGCACTGAGGGGGCATTGGAAAAGCATGTCCCTAGCTGAGAAAGTGAACTAACTCCAAAGTTGCATGGGAGCAGAGATAGGTTTATGATCCAGGTAAATTATAACAGATGATTCCAACTTAAAGGACCAATGTGTAGGTAATAGGCCAGAGGGGACATCTTAAATACAGCACCCCTCCAATATGTCTGGAGAGATGGGTAGAGACTTGGATCCTTTATCAGGATGATACAAACCTATTAAATCGGCTTTGTCTATCTTGTCGTGGAATATTTCAGGCTGGAGGAATAAAATAGAAGACTCCAACTTTGGTGATTACCTTCGGGTTTTTTTTACTGTATTCTCCTGCAAGAAACTTGGCTGATGGAGAGTTTTGTCTCTGTCAAAGATTTTGATGGTTTTCCCACCAGGGGTGTCTTTATCTGCATTGTCAAGGGTAGATCAAGTGGAAGGCTTACGCTCCTCGTAGCAGCATCCTTACATGCTACGGTATCATTACTTAAATCTCACCCCACCCCCCTTTTTTTGGTTTGGAGGTTAGTCTTGCCTAATAAATTTTCTGCTCTACTGGCAAATGTTTATATTCCCCCAATGAGCTTTCCCTTCTATGATGATACTGTCTGGAATTTATTAGAGAGTACAGTAGTCAAATTAAAGGATTTGTTCCGCTTGAAGGCTTATTTATCGCAGGAGATTTTAATGCTCGTACTGGAAAGTCCCCTATATTGGAGAGGGAGGTAACTCTGGATAGTCACGTGCCAGAAGTGCTGAATTCAAGTAGGGCATCTAGAGATAGAGTTACAAACAGTGCTGGGCTATTGTTTCAAAATCTTGTTGAGGTTACCGAGCTACTGATACTTAATGGCTCTATGCCTGGAGATCCAATGGGGATTTCACTTTTCTATCACACTGCAGAAGTAGTGTTATTGATTATGCGATGGTCTCAGACCTGTTCCTCCCATATATTGTTGATTTTTCAGTCTTGTCAGCACCAGACTCTGATCATTTCCCTCGGTCACCTGAATTGATATCCTTTTCGAAGTGAGTGATGTGACACAACAAGATTTGGTAGTGCATCCTGTTTATAATTCAGTCCAGGAACAGAGAGTCAATGGTCCCCTCAGATTCAGGAGATCATATTGCCTCTCCTGTCACCCCAAATTTTGGAAACTTTTTTGGAGCGCCATTCTCAAGCACCTGACAAAATTCTACAGGCATATGAGGATCTTGTTACCATGTTGCATCTTTTATTAGTGGCTAGTCCAAAGGGTAAATTGGGGCTAAAGAGGAATCTGGGCTGGTTTGATAGATCTTGTAGGCAAGCTAAGCGTAATTGCTTAGCTCAGGCCACGAAGGAAAACAGCAGTAATTGTTTAGTAGTAGATAGATTTCTTACAACAAGGAAAGAATATAAAACCCTCTTAAAGGAAAAGAAAAAGCAACATCAACTGACTTTTTGGGCAGATTTAGAGATAGCTGCAAATGAGGGAAATTCTCAAAGATTCTGGCACCTAATTAAATCATTGTGGGCTTTGGGAGTATGCCATGAGGTAGTGCATATTCTAGCAGTTAAGTGAGACGCCTACTACAGGTCTATATTTTCAGTGGTTCAAGGGAACCAATTTTGTACTTGCTGGATACTTTGGCCCAGTGAGAGATGGTTACCCCTGATGAACTCAGTCTGATTATAGCACAGCTAAAATCTAAGAAGGTCCCAGGGATTGACTTTATTCCAGCAGAGCTATTAAAAAGCAATATAGATTGGTGGAGCAAGGTTTTGGCCGTGTTATTTGTTGGAATTTTATTAGTGGTCAAAAAACCAAAAACAGCTTGTATTCTTAGTAGCAACAGCTTAGTAGTAATCAACACCTTGGANATGGTGAAAGGTCAAGAAGAAGGAGGAAGTCCAGTAGGAGCTTCCTGGGCACATCCCCCCTGGGAGGGAGCTTAGAAGCAGAGATCAGTAAAGGTTAAAGTGACACTCACACTAACTCACTATCTCTACTCCCAATGCCCCTAGTGGTCATTAGGGTTTGTTGGTGCAAAAGGTCGATACCATCTGGAGCTGTTTTCCAACATTATTTACTAGTATAAATGAAACTGGGAAAATCCCTAATTCCTGGTTGCAGAGTGTAATAATGCCCATATTTAAAAAAGGGGACCCTAAGGATCCTGCTTATTATTGACCAATAAGTTTGTTGAGTGTAGTGGGCAAACTTTACACAAAATATTTATTGATTAGACTTCAGTCTTGGGTGGACTAAGGAACCTCATAGGCAGAGAACAAGCAGGTTTTAAAAAAGGGGTTGTAACCACTGACCATATTTTTGTACTGGACCAGCTAATAGCCAAATATGTACAATTGAGGGCTAAATCTCATCTGTATCTTTGTTTCGTTGATCTAAAAATGGCTTTTGATACCGTAAACAGGGAAAGGTTATGGCAGAAATGGCTAAATCATCAGATTGACTTGAGGTTGTTATTTTTGATCCAGGCAGTTCATACAAATACTTCTCTCCAAATTAGAATGAATAGACAGGGTAGTCTTACACAACCTATTGAAGCTGTACGAGGTGTCAGACAGGGTTGTATTTTAATGCCCTTATTATTTAGCATATATCTAAATAATATGAAGGAGGCACTCGTGAACCCTGCATATCACCCTGCATAGTCAATCAGACTTTATTGGCTCTATTATATGCTGATGATACAGCACTTATAGTGCGTTCCGAGGTAGGGCTGAGGAGGTTAATGACAGCTTTCTGTGTTTACTGAAGAAAGGAGCTGTTATTAACAAATTATTTATTTATTTATTTATATTTCTTAGCCACCCCCTCATGCCCATGGCATTCTGGGGCGACTTACATCATAAAACAATCATTTTAAACAACAATAAAAACATCAAAATTTAAACATTTAAAAAACCTTCTAAAAAACAACCACCCCCCAAAAAAACTTTATCCCTGCCCCCCCCTCCGAAGGCCTGGGAGAACAGCCATGTTTTGCAGGTCCAGCGGAAAGCCAATAAACTTGGGGCTAGATGAGCTTCCTCCAGGAGGGAGTTCCATAATTGTGGCACGGCCACCGAGAATGCCCTTTCCATTGTGGCCCCCCATTTACACGGGGGACCTCCAAGAAGGCACCCCCGGCAGACCGAAGGGGTCACTCTGGGGCGCAGAGGGTGAGGCGATCCCTGGCATATGAAGGCCCAAGACCATGTAGGGCCTTATAGGCCAAAACCAACACCTTGAATCTGGCCCGGTACACTATAGGCAGCCAGTGCAGCTCGCAGAGCACGGGGATGATATGCTCCCATCGGCTCGTCCTAGTAAGGAGACAATCCGCCGCATTCTGCACCAGCTGTAGCCTCCAGACCAGATTCAAGGGAAGTCCCACGTAGAACACGTTGCAGTAGTCCAGCCTCGAGGTGACAAAGGCATGGATGAGCATGGCCATGTCGGGCCTGGCAATATATGGATGCAGCCTCCACACTAGATAAAGCTGGCAGAAGTCCACTTTAGCTACTGCCTCCACCTGCTGATCCAGGCGGAGATCCGAGTCCAATAATACTCCCAGACTCCAAACCTGCTGGACTGTGGGAGGGCGGACCCCCTCTACGAGAAGGGCCAACACCTCCTTCGCCCTACCCATCACCATCACCTCTGTCTTATCAGGATTGAGCTTCATTCTGCTCTTCTGTAACCAATCTGCCACAGCCTCCAAACATTGGGACAGTACTGAGACGGCAGGACCTGGGTCGGTTGAAAAAGAAAGGTAAAGCTGGGTGTCATCAGCATATTCATGGCAACGCACACCAAACCCTCTCACGATCTCCCCCAAGGACTGCATATACACTTTAAACAATAATGAAGACAGAACGGAACTTTGTGGAACGCCACATTCCAGGGCCCGGGGGCTGGAAGATTCTTCACCCAGGACAACCTGCTGGCTTTTCCCCAAAGAGGAATGAGCAGAACCATCCAAGGACAGTCCCATCCAGACCCCCCAGGGCTTGCAATCATCTCAACAGCAGCCCATGGTCCACTGTATCAAAAGCGGCTGAGAGATCTAGCAGGATCAGAAGTGTTGACCGTCCTGCATCCATCTCCCGGAGGAGATCATCTACCATGGCCACCAACACCGTCTCTGTACCATAGCCAGGACAGAACCCAGATTGAAATGGGTCAAGGAAACCAATGCTGTCCAGATGCACCTGGAGCTGCAGCACCACCACCCATTAAATAACCTTCCCTAAAAAGGGAAGGTTAGAGACAGGTCGGTAGCTAGCACGTGCGTCCACATCCAAAGGCCTCCTTGAGACCGGGGGGCAACCTACCCTGCTGAAGGGACGCATTGATTACCGTCGCCAGCACCGTCCCCAACGTCTCCCTGGAGGCCTTCACCAACCAGGACGGGCATGGATCCAATTCGCAACTGGTGGCTCTAACAGACCCCAGAACACCCACAGCATCAGCTGGTGTCACTTCCTGAAACTCATCCCCAAAAGATGGACCAGATGGGGCCTCCATAGTCTCGCATTCCACTTCTACTGCCCCCAAACCAGTGTTGAAGTTGCCCTGGATCCAAGCGATCTTGTCTGCAAAGTAGATGGAAAACTCCTCACAGCAGGTCTGGGACAAGTCCCCATCCAGGCGGAGGGAGGCTGGACTGACCAACCCCAGCACCACCCGGAACAGCTCCACTGGACTCAACTTTGCAGATGCTATGAGGGTGGCAAAGAACTCTTTCTTTGCTGTCCTCACAGCCTTAACATAGGACCGCAAGTGGGCCCTATGGAGATGTCGGTCGGACTCAGAGCGAGTCCAATGCCAGCATTGCTCTAGTCACCTACCTACCCGCTTCATACACAGCAGTCCCTCGGTGAACCAAGGGGCCCTGCGGTGATGAGACCGAGGTAGGAGACATCTCGGAACCACCCTGTCAATGGCCTCCCCAAGCAAGATGTTCCACGCCTGAATGAGTTCATCAACCGAGTGTCCATCAGGGTCTAAGATTAAATCCTCCAGAACCTCTTGGAACCATCAGCCTCTGGGGGTGGGCCAACCTAACTGGCCCCTTCCCCTTCTGGAGGTGGTGCGCTGAGAGACTGGTCTATACGAGGTAATGAATGATCTGTCCATGACAAGGGCATAACCCTCACATCCCCCACTACTGAATCACCCACCTCAAGGCCAGAGCAGAACACCAGGTCGAGGGTGTGCCCACCCCACATGGGTCAAGAAGTTAACAACTTGGGACAAGTCCATGGTTGCCATGAAAAGAAATGAAAGGGGTTCAGCTGCTTTTCTGCACCTTGGTGAAGTAGATCCCTGTCCAAGAGGGGTTCAGCTGCTTTTCTGCACCTTGGTGAAGCAGGGCCCTTTCAATTCCCGGGATCAATTGGAAATACTACTGTTTTGAGAGGGTGGGGAATTACTCCTCTTCTATTTCTAGTAATGACTCTTTTGTTCAATCAAATAGACATTTATTCAATAATAGCA
>QEPC01003437.1:3995689-4011847 GCA_003113815.1 Sphenodon punctatus
GTGACAGTGTCACAGCACAGCGCTGCAGCGGCAGCACAAAATAGTCATCATACTCCCTTCGCGGAATCGCGATAATCTCTCATGCCTGTGTCTCATATATTAAATTGGCGGAATGCGGGAAAAGACCGCTAATTGTATATGACAATGGTAATGATCAAGAAATCGGCGAAACACATACATGCCGCATCTGCAAATTCTTGTAGCGAAAGAAACGCAGAATCGTGGAGTACCTCGCGGAATTCTGCGAGGCGCAACGTGGGATGCCGAGGTTTAGGAATGGAATCATGGTGCGGTAACAGCTGCTGCCGCATCAGTCCTAAACATATACATTTACTTAATCCTCCCTTGGGAGTGCAAAGTTGCTTCTGCATCTATACCCTGGGTTTAGGATGCAGAAAGCTGGGTCCCATGGAGATTGGATCTGTGTATCATTTTTGAAAATAGCCAATTCCCCAGGAAATTTTAATTTTCCCCACACGATATCGTCCTGCATACCTAATGTGCGTGCCCTAGAAATCCATACATTCTTAACATTATTGATGGTACTTTGCATAACATTTTCCCATTTAAGTGTGACATTTACAACCTCCTCCCCCCAAATGTCATACTTAACGACAGGTACACAGGTGTTCATGATGTCTGCTTCATGGATTCCATCAGCGCATAGATCGTGGTGCTTGTATTTTTGTATTTGGGCAGGGATAAGGGGTAGCTGAAATTTTTTTATTAACACAACAGTTCAGTGATGTAGCAGCGAGACTGCCCGATAAAGGGCATTGGCTAGGCAGAACATGGCAGCTTGGTGTGTTGAAGTTCCATTCGCAGCCCAAAACAGGATCATGGGCTTTGCAAAAGTACAAAATCATTGCTATCTTGGATCAAAGCGCATTGCTGGTCTGCAAAGCAGAAGCTGCAGTTCATGGAGACAGGTCTGTGTTGCTGTCTGGACAAGCATTCTGCATGGTAGTGGATTGCAGCAATGGGATGTTGTCACTCAGGGAGTCATCTGGCACAGGATGCTGGGCTTGGGAGTTGTTTAGCAAAAGGAATCTGGGGATGAGATTTGGTTGGCATCAAAGGCAGGGCATGGGAGTCATGTGGGTATGGCAAGGCTTGGGATGAGCTAGCGCCTGTGGGATTTTCAGGTGTTTAGGAGCCATAGGCGTTGTTGATGGCAGGGGCCAAATTAGGGACATCACACATAAGATAAAGGAAGGGTGCATGTCCTACATATTTAAATAAATAAAACACAAGAGATTAAGTAACAATCCCCCCTCCCCCCTTGTTGCCTTAATGTTCCATTAAGAGAATAAACCAAGGAAGAATGTTGCCTTTTTGCCATTTGTATCACAGACAATTTGGCAAATTTTGGTCTGGGTGTGGGCTTCTGCTCATGCTGAGAAGTAGCTGTACCTTTAAACTGTTTAATTGTATCAGCCTTGCCAATAATGGGAAAAGGTCCAGCCCACTTACTAAAACTGTCTCAGCATGACAAAGGATTCCACGGACCAGTCTATTATTGCATGTAAATTCCCAAATTTGTTTTAGGCCTTTTTGGACCTTTTTACTGCTTAAGTTCAGCAGTTGATTTTAATGTGCTGCTTTTGCAAAGCTCCATTTTGATTAAACATTAATTGGGTATCCTATAATGTGGACCATGTATGATCTCCCCCCTGGGAAAATGCACATTGAAACAACTCTGGTGTTCTCCCTTGCTTGCCCATGAAAATGTAATTTGAAACCAAGGTTAACAGATAAGCAGAATGTCTGGGATCCTAGGTAGAGGCAGCTTTTAAACAGTCTGTGGATTTTTGTGATCTGCACCCCTGTGCTGGATTTTATGGCTTTACACAAACTTTTCAAAGCTTTTGCCACCAAGCTTGGACCTTAATCACTACTAATTACTTTGGAAACTTTAAATCTGAAAATGACACCAAAAAACAAATCTGAAAATGACAACAGGGAACAAAACTTTGGTGCCAGCAGTATGATTTTTAACACTAAAAGGTACTGATTTTCTTTTGTATTTTGGGGTAATTTAGCAATGTTTAAATGGTATTTTGGTGTCTGCTTGATTGCTAGCACAGAGGAGACAATTACTGTGCACCCCACCCGTCCGTGCCAATTCCTTCCTTCTCCAACTGCTTCATTGGTTCACTCAGGGAGTCATTTGTTACATATTCCTTCCTTAAATCCTTCTTCTACAGCTATCCACTGTCTACATCCCATAATCCTTCTCCTATTTTACTTTCCTGTCCCAAATACTGCTTTCTATCACTTTCCCTATTTGGGGCTCCCTGTGCGTCACTGTATGAGACAGTATTAACACTTTGTATTCCTTACCCTTCTCTGACCCTCTCATCTACATACTTTGCCTTGCTACTGATGTGTTCCACTGCTCAGTCACTATCACCTAAGAAGAGTTTGGCAGTGGAAAACAATTTCCCATACAATCCTAGTGAACCAATCATCATTCCAATCAATACTAGCATAGGTCTTGACTTTGGGAGTAACGACACCCTGTCTGTTCTCATCTTGATTTTCTAATTAAATATGCTTTGCTTGGGCTTTTCTGCTGCAATTGGCCAGAAGCTTATGTTTGACCTCATAGGTTTTAACCAATTCCCTGGGGGTTTGTGAGTCTAACAAATACAATTTCTTTTACTCTTTGCTTGGTGAGGAAAATTTGCAAAATGTGTTGAAAAATTGGTAAAACCTTCAGGTCTGGCTCTTTAAAAAAAACAACTAGCTGCAGCCTGAATAATGTGCCAAAAATCCTGTGTAGACCATTACTGATATGCGGTTGCAACCATTACTGGTTGCGGTAGGTGAATGCAAACCTAGCCCAAAAGTCCGGGTGTAGGGGAATTGCAAAGAAGCAATTAGCCAGGTCCAGCACCATGAACCATTTAAAACTTTGTGGGATTGAGGCCAGCACATGGGGCAATTTGGCTACTATGGGGGCATTTGCAGAAGTCTTTGCATTGATGGCTCAACAGTCTACAGTGAGGCAGTATGTTTTATCATCCACCTTTAAAACTGGCCAAATTGGGGAATCAAAGGTGGATTGAATTGGTACCAGTACTTCTTGCTGTAGAAGCCCCTTAAAGGCTTGCAAAAGCTGTTCTTCAGCTGCTGTGTGAGGGAGTGGATTTTTGCCTGGCATATCTTATGAGAGTCTGACTGTCCCCATTTTTGCTCTTTAAGCTGAGTGACCAACATTCTCATTCCTGACTTGCTTTCCTTCAGCCTCTGCCTATATCTCTTGTTACTCTGGGTCAAATATTCATTCTGCCGTGTTAGGAGGCTGACTTGCACTTTAGTTTGTTTTAGATCAGTTGCCTGCAAAAACTGTTCGCCAGCATTTTCAGTTTTCCAATTATGGCTTTCCTGTTCCCTTATGGCTTTCCTGTTCCCTTATGGCTTTCCTGTTCATAACTCTGCCACCCAGATTTCCAGAAGAGCTTTGTCTGTAGCCAGTGTTTTGGCATCAGCTACAGATATTTCCAGAGCTTGCCAGAGTAACCAAAGTATGGCAGAATGTTTTTGCTCCTTTCTGACATTGTACATGGAAACATATTTATCCCACACATCAAAAATCTGTTCTTCAGTTACTGGGGAGTTTAAAACCTGATTGGTCCAAGTACATTTTTCTGAATCATGAATGTATTCTAGCATCTTGGGTAGGATTTTTATCTTTTCCCAATCTCCCACGGGGACCCCTTCCCACAAATCCAGCTGGAACCAGGGCATAATGCTTGGTGCAAGTGCTTTTCCTTGAGGTAAAACGAATTTTAGTATTTCCACTAAGAAGGATTGAGCCTGAATCACACTTTCACCAGGACAGCAAACTGGTGTCTGGTTTCAACAAATATGTCACTCTAATTTCACTTTCATCAAGACAGCAAATGGGCATCTGGTTTCAACAAGTATGTTGCTCTGTGTCTGGCTGATGATGGCCAATCGTCAGGAGGAAGCAGTGCAATGTGTGGCAAAATGTTGTTTCTCTTGGGAGTAGTTGAAATAAACCCTGTACAGGGATTTATTCCTGGATACTTTCCTTGAGTCCCCCAGTCCTTGCCTTCTGTACTGCTGGTTTACAAAGAAATTCCCAAGATATTTTTCTTGGGAGCAGTTGAACTAATCCCCGTACAGGACTTTATGCCTGGGTACTTTCCTTGAGTCCCCCTTGCCTTCTGTACTTCTGGTTTACCAAGTAATTCCCAAGATATTTTTCTTGGGAGCAGTTGAACTAATCCATGTACAGGGATTTATGCCTGGGTACTTTCCTTGAATCCTCCAGTCCTTGCCTTCTGTACTGCTGTTCACCAAGTACTCCCCAAGATATTAAGACTTTGTCTAAAACACAGGACATACGCTCCCTGTGTGCCCCTTGGCATAAGACCTCAGTCTTCCCTACTGTGCAATGGGCTCAATACCTTCTCTCGAGCATTCTCCACCACTGAAAAGAAATAAAAGGGGTTCAGCTGCTTTTCTGCACCTTGGTGAAGCAGATCCCTGTCCAAGAGGGGTTCAGCTGCTTTTCTGCACCTTGGTGAAGCAGGGCCCTTTCAATTCCTGGGATCAATTGGAAATACTACTGTTTTGAGAGGATGGGGAATTACTCCTCTTATATTTCTAGTAATGACTCTTTTGTTCAATCAAATAGGCATTTATTCAATAATATCAGCACAATTAACATACCAATTATTAAGGAGACACTTGCACGCAACATATGATCCCTCACCTTACTCTGACTACTTCAAATACATACAAAGCATATATTCTTACGTGTTCAGAGGTCAACAGTCTGGTTCCAGAAGGAAGGCAGGTAGGGGGCCCAACGATGCTGAGAGAGAGAGAGAGCCTAGCTGTGGCACGTTGCAGGACTTCCTAAGGAGAAGTCCCAGAGAGGGCCAATCATCAAGCTAGACGGTGCCCTGATAAGGGCTAGCAGACAAGCACCATAAAAGGCAGAGAACTGATCCAGAGGCTGGCCTTATATACAAGTTTCCCTTATTACTTATCCATGTTAAGGGGCTGTCTGCCTCTTACTCCAGAATGTTCCCCCTTATGGCTATCCATGATTGGGGTCCTTCTGCTTAGTCATTGGTGTGGGGGCTTGCCCTGACTGATAGCGTCTGGTCCACCTCTCCCTCTGGAGGCGGGGGCTGACTCTTTGTCCCTAGGTTGCCCACACCCATCTTGGAGGCATCTGATTGTCTGATAAGGCCATCGTCTCTTGCTTGTATAGTTTAACTTTGTTATCAGTGTCTGACCTTCCTTTTGTCTCTCAATGTTCCTGCGAGTTATAAACTATTCAGTTTTGTTTGGGAACACAGGGTTTCTGTTCTCTCTCAGACATCATTGCTTCCTCTGACCAATTTGACCATCTTTCCTAACACTTTCTGTTCTTTTAAATCAATGAATGAATACATGTACTAAATAATGTCTTACCTAATTTCTAACATTCTACATAGTCCTAAATAATAGCCACAATGGCCTGCACAGAAGTTACATTCAAAGTGTTACATACTTATAAATCCAGTGTATACTTTTGGTTACATTTCAACAAAGAGTGAGTTACAGTAACGTTCAATGTCTGTTCTGGCACATTTGTGTCAGAAGAAGCACTTCTGATTTGGTTACATTGTAGCAAGCAAATTAGCATCTCTGTTAGGCCCAGGCCATATCATAACAGCCATGGCAGTCATGAACTCTCGCTCTGCTCCCACAAGGCCAGCATTGGTATGGGCCTTGAAGTCCCCCAGGACCAAAGTCCTGGAGGAATTCAGCACCACCACCAAGACCAGTTCTGCTAGAGTGGCAAGGGATGCTGCTGGGCAGGAAGGAGCCCGGTAGACCAGCAGCACCCCTAAATTGCCCCCAGCCAAATCAAACACCATATGGAGGGCCTCGATCCCTGGAATTTCCTGGACTGGATACCTTCTTACCGGCCATGTCTCTCTAAAAATAATAGCTACACCCCCTGGCCCCCAGTGCGAGGCTGGTGCTGCACGGACGGCATACCCAGCTGGAACAAGGTCTGCCAAAATTGACCCCACCTCCTTGTCCAACCAGGTTTCTGTAATACCTACAAGGTCTGCAGCCCCATCCAGAATCAAATCTCAGATTACCGGGGCCTTATTTGCCACGGACCTTGCATTTAGCAGCATCAGCCCTCACTGGTGGATCTTAGACCTTGCTCATCTTTCATCTTCAGTGGGGGGGAGGGAGATTCTTTTAATCTCTACAAGGGACCTAGGTCCCCTTGGGACCCGAACCACACACACCCGTGGACCATACAGTCCCCATCCCAGAACCACCCCTATTGCCTTCCTCCCTTCCCATACACATCATTCTGGCCCCCTTAGTCTTATGCCAAGACTAAGGTTCTGGTGATAAGCAAAGCTCGGGTTCAATACGAGGCCCATAGTATTGAGCAGGTCCATCATTTTAAATATCTGGGAGTTATAGTTTCTGCCACACCCTCGTGGCAAGCCCATTATAAATCTGTTAGGACAGCAGTAAAATCTATAGGACATGGTATTATTAGCTTTTACTGGGTCAAAGGGGGAAAGTTATTTAGACCATCTTTGAGATTAATCAGGGCTAAACTGATACCCCAATTGTTATATGGAGCCCAAGTGTGGAGTATAGTCATGATCGACGATCTTGAGGTCGAACAAAATAAAATGTTGTGGGCCATTTTACACACTCCAAAAGGTACACCAGCAATTTTGCTTAGGGCAGAGGCTGGTGTTAGCTGAGTGGCAGTTAAGGTTAAGCTAGCTATTTTGAAATTTTGGCTTCAGCTGAATTTAATCTCCTCAGATTCTTTATCACGGCTGGCTATTCAGTTAGTTGTTGGCAGATGGCCAGCCAAAGTCACAGAAATTTTATATTCTATGGGCTTTTCCACATCTTATATTTTTTCCTTCCCATTTCATAGAGCATGGGCTGAAGTCAGATCTAGATTAAAAGAAGAGGAAGTTCAATTTTTGTGAGAACATATTGCCAGCCAAAGAGTCTCACAGTTGTATTTGGATTTTTTGGCCCTGTCAGAAGGGGCTTCCTATCTGACTAACCCTAGAATGGGACAAATTAGAATGGCACTTACTCTTGCAAGATTAAATGTCTTCCCCTCAGCTTTCACTGAAGGCAATTTGAGAAGGATTCCTCATAAAGAAAGAGTATGCAAATATTTCATTAGTAAAGATCTCTGTGCGACTCCAGAGACAATGGCACATATTTTATTGGATTGCCCTGCCTACTCTAATTGGAGGCAACAGTTTATTGAACCTCTTATTATGTCAATAAGTTAATTCTTCTATCAGATGGAGGTGTTTCTTTTAAGAGACCAAGATCCTGAAGTGTCAATGGCAGTTGCCAAGTTCCTCTCCTTAGTTTTGAAATCAAAGATCGCTATATCTACAGAGTGGTCACACGAGGCATTGGATAAGTTTTTGGGGGTTTGCAACATTTTAAATTTAAGTTGGACATCATGATTAATGGTGGGGTTTCTGCAGTGTTTTTGTGTTTTGTAGATGGCTTTCTAGATTAATGTTTTATTATTGGCTTTTATATTTGTTTGTGTTTATGTTTATGTTTAGGTTTGTGTTTGTTTATAATTGTTCTTCTGACTTCTTTGTTTTTACGATGGCCTTTGGCTAAGTAAATAAATGAATTATTATTATTATACATGGAGATGTAGTTAACAAAAGGAACAATAATAAATAAATAAATAAATAAATAAATTTCAAAGACCACGTTCAACAAATCACTTACTTTAGATTAGTCCTATCCTCTTGAAACATGAGGCAATGATCAGATGCTGCCATATCCCACAATACAAGGTCATTGACTGGACCTTGCTCAACCCAACTAGGTGACGTCTTTATTCACCAAGTCATAGCATCTGAGCTGTTGGTGCCCCAAGTTCTTTTTCCCAGGCAGTTTCCACATCATAGCTTAAGTTGCTAACCTAAATGGCTCCATTATATTTAAAAAAGTCCAAGTCACGTGAGCCTTCTCATTCTACTGAGTTCAGTTACTAATGGCTGCTCTATTTGTTGGAGAATGCTATTGTTAGTTACCTTAACCTGCCACTTAACATTAAGTATCTTTCTTAAACATTTACTGTCAAAACCATCTATGCATTCTTGAGATGGTCTATTAAGAGCCTATGTTGCAGAGCTGTATAGCAGCACTGGTGGATGTGCAATTTGTTTTCATTATTCTGATAATGAAAATGAAAATGAAAAATCATGTTTTATTTTTTGTTATTGTAACAATAACAATAACAATAACAATAATAATGAAAATGAATTTTAGTTTTTGAAATAATGGGGAAAAACTGAAAAATGTATTTATAGCTATAATCTTTTTGTTTCTTATTCAAGTCTCTTGAAAATTGGCAAGATTGTACCCCCAATGAAGGGCACTATGTGTACCAAATTATGGAAGAATTGAAGGAAACCGATTTTATAAGCAATTGAAGGTTGTGTTTTTAAGAAAAGCTGCACACACATTGTTTGCCACAACTTCTTTATCTTCCATCCAATTTGCATAAAAACTGGGAAGGTAATGTCCCCTCCTAAGATTACCAACCCTGCCAAATTTCAGAAAGATTGGACACAGGGTCCTGAAGTTATAAGACATTGACTTGAACATCCCACACCTTCCCTGTCATCTTTGCCAAACTACAGGACAATTTGATAAAGGGCCCCAATTTTATAAGCAATTGAAGATGTCCCCTTGAAGACCATTATTCAGATAAATAGAAACACATGCAGTGCCAGTCAGAGGCAGGGACCTGGTGTGGCAGGTAGAGGTAGGCTGTAGAAGGGAGGATGAGGAGCAACCCAACAGACGGACAGACACATTCACTGACCAATTACAGCATGCTTCCAGCTTTACAGGACCAATCGGTTACAGGACCAATCGGTGGCTTTGAGGTGGGCATAGGGGGTGACCCTGAGAAGGGACATAACTGGGACTTTGGGGATAGCATTCCAGCAATCAGGAGACAGGGTTTACACATCCAGGCTGGCCAATTATCACAATCACATCCTGCGGCACTGTGACAGAGGTCATAAGTGAATCTCTATTGGCTCTTTCCTAAACAGATGCTTCCATCTTCCCAGTAACAAGTTGAGGTGGTCACAGCACAGAATGAGGAGATTATTTGATTGATCTTATACCACAGTAACACCTAAGAGAATTCCTGGCATAGGCTCATTCTCTGCATATGTTGTGTAGGCTTGTAAAATTGGGACCCATTATCACATCTTTCCAATATTTGGCAGAGATATTCAGAAGGTGTGAAATACAGATCAGCCAAATGACATGTACACTTGTTGGTCTACAAAGACATACATTTGGTTACAGTCAGACATACATTTATAAGTTAATTGCTTATACCACCAGGAACCTTTATCCAATCCTTCTGAAAGTTGGCATAACCAGTAATCTTGGGGAGGGGTATAAACATGCCAAATTTCATCCACATTAGATGGGAGACAAAGTTGTTACAGCCAGGAATGTATATGCAGATTTTTGCAAAATAGCATATTTCAACCTCTTATGAAAACAGATTCTGTTATCCAAGCCTTCTGAAATTTGGTTCACACAATGCCTTCCATTGGAGGTATAGGCCCTCCATGTGTCATCCAAGTATAATGAAAATTAAAAAGGTTACAGCCAAAAATGTGTTTTCTATTGAAACCAATGGAAAGCAAAAGCAAAAGCGAAAATGAAATTTTGATATTTATGAAAACAAAACAAAAGATTTAAACAGAAAAAATGAAAAATAAAAAAATAATACCATGGGTCCCTGGTGCACACCTCTTTCACATTGCTGTTATATATACATTTGTCTTGAGATTCACATTCATCTGTTTGCAGCATTACAAACATGCCACTTAATTTCCCTGTATGACACCTCACTTCTAGATGCATCTGTGAAGGTGCTTCCTAACCTGTAAACTGGTCATACCTCACCCAACATACCCATTTCATCTCACAACCCTACCTCAAAACCCACCAGTGTACTTTTGGTAAATTTGCTATTAAAAACCTCCCCAACACAAACAGTTTTACAAAGAGATATTTCTACAAAAATAAAATTATAATCAGATTCAGGGTGTGATCCTCAATCCTGCTGGGAGTCCATGGAACTGTACCAGCCCCCAGTGACACAAAAGGGGTGGAGCAACAGGGAATTCCATTCGGAGAACACTCCGCCCACCCACCTCCATAGTGGTTAACGACAGGACTGCCCATGTAGTTAAAACTAACATGGGATCCAAATTAGTGCTTCTGTTAGTGCTGTGCTAAATGACTGCATTGGTCATCCCTGCATTAGCAATGCCCCAGGTCTTTCTCTACCTCATCCTGTTCCATAGTGCCTGAGCTATAGGGCACAGTGGCACTGTTCGAGATATTGCATCAGGACACAGTTGGAGGGTGCAATGCCAATGCAAATGCCATTTACATTGGCACTGTCAGCTCTGAAGATTGTAGTCTTATTTATTTAAAGATCCTGGCTTTAACTGAATAACCCCAAAGGGAAATAAATCAATAGCCATTGGTAGAAAAGTGGAACTTATTTGGTGATAATCGTCTGTGGCATATTATTTTTAATAACAATAACACTGCATGGGACATATCCAGGCTTACTTATTCAAATATACATTCTGGAGATTTCCCTACCCCACCTCTTCATTCAGACTTTTAAAACCTTAATGCACAAAGGCTAAATCCCTATTACCAGCTTTTAAAGAGATCATGGTAAAGAGGTATTATTCTGCAATCATAATGCTATTGCTTTTAAACACATCTTTTTGGATTTCCTGCTCAAAAGAAAAAAAAGGAGGAATTTAAGTAATTCACAGTAAAGCTACAATGTCTGCTTCTGTTTTGATGAATAGTTCCCTTTAGGAAAATGAGTTCTCTTATTAATATAACATCTGGCTTTCATCTTGGATAAATACAACAGCTGAGAAAGAGAAGAATAAAGTAGAAAAATGTGGGTTTTCCTGCATATCCAGCAGCCAAAAGACCCAATTAAAAGAGATATTATCCAATGAGGAACTCAGTTCAAGACACTTGCACAAAAGAAAGTTTTGTGCAGCTAGACATCTTTACACATGCCACTGGGTTGCACAAAGATCGAGAATGAACTAGATAATTAGAGGAAATGAAAACAGCGTGGATTTATGATTCCATGTGGTCAAAACTGCCATTATCAATAATTCCTTGAAGAATCTTTTACTATATTAACTAAGAGTATGGAAACTCTATGGCCTCATTAATTTTTGCAAGCCTTCTTCTAAAGCATATTGCAAGACTTCTTTTTTTTCTTTCCCTTTTCTTTCCTTTCTTAGTATAATACTTTCTTACTCCTGTATGGCCCTTCAAAGGTCTCTAACCCCTTTTTATAACCAAGATGGGATTTTTCAAAGGCATTTAGTGTTGGTTTAATTATCTTCAGTACAGTCAAAGCAGAGCAGTGATACTTTGCACCATAGCTCCTCACCCACAAATGAGTCTTAGGCCCTTTTCACATGAGACACCCCCACCCATCTCTATGCAGTTTTGCTGTGTGGAGATGGGTGGAGGTGCCCATGTGAAAGCCGTGGGGGATGTGTGTGTGTGTGTGTGTGTGTGTGTGTGTGTGCACGCTGTCCTGCACTGCACCCACCTCCACCCATCACCAACGCACGGAGCAATGGGCTCCAATGTCTGATGCTCCGTGGGTGGAGGCGGATGTGAGAATGGGTGCACACCCACCTCCACCCACTGCAACCGCACACCCATCCCCCCATCCCCCACGGTTCATTTAAAAACAGCCGTAATCCTACAACCAGTGGTTCTTTGCAGCCACATTAGCCTGGTCTCATGGAAAATATAATCTGAACTACTTTGTCTCCATCTGGTCCAAAAAGATGGAGATGGACACATCGTTCATCTATAGCAATCATCTCTCCAAACGGCACCAACTCCAATCTTGCCTAGGACTGCAGCTTTGAATGCCAATCAGCTGTTAGTGCCAATACCATTCTGATCAGTGTTCAGTCTTGTAGTCTATTCCTAGTTGAACCAGGACTGTGTAGTTGAGCCATGTAATGTCTCAGATTAATATTCACTGTTTATGCAGCTCCTAAGTGTCACCATGGGCATTTTGAGACATGACGGGGCCCAATTTGCCCCATCACGGAAACACCTTGGGGATTCCCCACCGGGATCAAAGTGGCACCACAAACAGATGTGCTGCCCGATCCCGGCAGGGAATCTGGGGAGGGGGGTGGGGCCGCATGGCGCAATGTGCAGCCCTGTCTACCCATGCTCTGTCAGCAGCCCGCCCTCCCAGAGACGGGCAGGCGCTGTGGCCAATGCGGCCACTGCATCCACCTGCCCCCAGGAAAGTGAACACGGCCCAGAATCGGCGGCAGCACGGCCACCAATTCCAGGCTGTGATCAGTGGCCAGTGGCCAGCGGCCTCTGGGGAGGATGCACGGAAGCGTGGTAAATCTCATCCCCCCCCGTGATTCACGGGGGTGAACATCTGGCATAACACTGGCTAGACGTGACGAGATCATGCTCTCCATGTGGGAATCCACTGTGGTTGAGCGTGATCTTGTAACGTCTGAAAATACCCCATGTTAGCAGTACTTAGGTCCAGTTCTAGTTTCTAAATTACTAATTTCTAGGGGTGGGAATATCGGTATTGAATTAATCCAATAATCTGACAATCACCGGTATCAGCATACTGGATTTTTAACATTGGCCGCTTTACCAGGTTTTTTACATCGTGGACATTGAAATCAATGGCTGCAATGTAAAAAAACCTGGTAAATCTGCCAATGTTAAAAAAATGGTATGCCAATACCGGTAAATCTGATACTGGGGAGATCTGATACTAGCAAATCTAGTATCCAGTATTCTCTCCGGTGTCCTACCCCTACTGATTTCAATCTCAGAGTTACACTGGAAAATTGAATAGGTGATCTTCCCTAATTTACAATTGCCAAGACTACATCTGAACCTTAAGGCCCTAAAGCATTAGGACATCAAGCTAAGCCAAGGCATTCATAAAACTGTAAGACAGTAAAAAGGAAACATGTTAAGTTTTATCCCCTCCACTTCTCTTTAGTCTATCCCCATCATATTATTATTATAAGCATTTATATAGTGCCAGCGATGTACCTGGTGCTTTACAAAGAGTAAGATCGACACAGTCCCTGCCTGAGAGTTTACAATCTAAAGACAGGGGGAGGGGAGACAGGGAAGGGGGAAAAGAGGGAGAGACAAGGGATGCAACATTCATGAGGATGCGAGAGCTCAGGTACATGTTCTTGGCTTGGTTACAGAGAATTGGGAGTTTGCAGATAACAGGTGGGGGTTAATCCTGGGTGGCGATGATTAGCAGGAGTTAGGAAGGGTGAAGCAGAAGAGGTGGGTTTTGAGGAGGAACTTGAAGGTGTGGAGGGTGGGGGCCAGGTGGACGAGGGCAGGGAGGGAGTTCTAGGTGTGCGGGGCAGCGAGGGAGAAGGAACAAAGGTGGTTGGGGGAGCAGGGGAGGTGTGGGAGGGTGAGGGAGGGGATGGAAGAGGAGTGTAGGGCTCAAACGGGTTTGGAGGGAGATCAAGGCAGAAAGGTAGGGGGGAGAAAGGTTGTGAAGGGCTTTGTAGGTGAAGATGAGGAGGAGCCAGTGGAGAGAGGAGAGGAGAGGCTGGCTGCACGTGGTCAAAGCAACAGGCTATGTGGATGATCCTGGCAGCAGAGTTTTGAACAGAGATAATTTATTTATATTTATTTATTTATTTATTTATTTATTAAATTTGTTCCCCACCCCTCCTGTACTCAGCTCGGGGAGGCTTCTAATCATAAAATACAATTTAAACAATCCAACACATTAAAATACCATATAAACATTTAAAAATAAAACATAAAACAGGGCCTGGGATATAGATTACTTGGGATAGGGGGAAATAAAATCCACTACCCACCCCCCTCCCCAAAGACCCGGGCGAACAACTAGGTCTTGCATTTTCGCTGAAATATTAACAGGCTTGGGGTCAGGTGGACCTCCTCCGGTAGGGAGTTCCAGAGAAGAAAGGGAAGAAAGGTGGGAGTGGGAAGGCCAATGAGGAGGAGGTTACAATAGTTGAGGCATGAGATGACCAGGGCATGGATGAGAGTTTTGGCAGAGGAGACAGACAGAAAAGGGCTGATCTTGGCAATGTTGTGGAGTGGGAAGTGGCAGGATTTGGCCACAGAGTCAACGTAGGGTTTGAAGGTAAGGTGCGAGTCAAAGATGAAGTCCAAGCTGCGGGCTTGGGGGATGGGGAGGATGGAGACTCCTTCAATGGTAATTGATAGGGAAGAGGGAGAGGAAGGGTTGGGAGGGAAGATTAGGAGTTTAGTTTTTGCCATGTTCAGTTTGAGTTGACATTGAGACATCCAGGTGGAGATATCGGAGAGACAGTTGGTGAGACAAGCTTGAACAGAGGGGGAGAGGGAAGGAGTGGAGAGAGAGAGTTGAGTGTCATCAGTGTATAGGTGGTACTGGAAACCATGGGAGGCAATGAGTTTGCCTAGGAATTGGGTGTAGATAGAGAAAAGGAGAGCGCCAAGGACGGAACCTTGGGGAACCCTGACCGAGAGGGGTAGGGAGGAGGAGGGGGAGGAGTTAGGAAGAGATACATTGAAGGAGTGGTCAGAAAGGTAGGAGGAGAACCAGTCAGGGGCAGAGTCCCAGAATCCAAGGGAGTGGAACGATTCAAGCAGGAGCAGTGTCAAAGGCAACATAGTGATCAAGGAGGAAAAGAATAGAGTAAAGGCAGTTAGATTTAGCCACAAGAAGATGGTTGGTGATCTTAGCAAGAGCGGTTTCAGTGGAGTGAAGGGGGCGGAAGCCAGATTGGAGGGGGTCAAGGGAGGAGTTGGCGGAGAGGAGGTTGAGGCAACGGGAGTAGACAACTCATTCAAGGAGCTTCGAAGCAAAAGGGAGGAGCAAGACATGACAGAGGGTTCGGAGGGATCCAGAGTGGACTTTTTGAGGATGGGGGAGACAGTGGCGTGTTTACAGGCAGAGGGGAAGGAGCCGGTAGAGAGGGAGAGGTTGATGATGTGCAGGAGGGGAGGAGTAATGGTGAAGGCAATGGAGGTCAGGAGGCGAGAAGGAAGTGGAGGGGTTGAAGGAGTTGAGCAGGGAGGAGATTTGCTCAAGGGAGGCAGGAGAAAAGGAGGACAGGAAAGAGGTGGGGGGAGGAGGGAGAGGGGGGAGTAGTAGGGGGAGAGGACTTGGAAGTGATATCCAGGTGGATCTTGTCAATTTTAGAGGTGAAAAAGAGAGCAAGATCCTGAGCGGAGAGAGAAGAGGGAGGAGGAGGACAGGGGGGTTTGAGAAGGGAGTCAAAGGTGGAAAAGAGGCGGTGAGGGTTCCAGGAGCAGACCTCAATGTGGGAGGGATAGTACTGCTGTCTAGAGAGGGAAATAGCAGAGCTGAGTGATGAGAGGCAGAATTTGAAATGGAGGAAGTTGGCGTGGTAGTGGGATTTGCACCAGAGGCGTTCAGCAGTCCGGGTGCAGGAGCAGAGATGGCAAATGGTGGGGGTGAGCCAAAGGCAAGGGTTACGAGAGCAAGCCAGGTGGGAGGAGAGGGAGGCAAGGGAGTCGAGGATGGAGGTGAGAGAGGAGTTGCAGACGGAGATGGCAGAATTGGGGGAGGAGGAGGAGAGGACTGAGGGGAGAAGAGGAGAGAGGGAGGAGGCAAAGTCCTGGGCACAATGGCCTGCAGGTTGCGGAAGGGATGGGAAGATGGGAATGAGGAGGGGGAGCAATGGGAGAGGTTGGAGGCAAAGAAATGGTCAGAGATGGGATGGGGTTCGAAGGAGAGATCGGAGACAGAACAGTTCCTAGAGAACACGAGATCAAGAGAGTGATCATCTGTGTGGGTCGGGGAGCTAGTCCAGAGTTGGAGATTAAAGGAGGAGGCTAAGGCGAGGAAGCGAGTGATGCAAGGCTGAGAGGATGCATCAACATGAATATTGAAGTCACCAAGGATGAGTGTGGGAATGTCGTCAGAGAGGAATAAGGTGAGCCAGGACTCAAACTCAGAGTGAAAGGAGGAGAGGGGGCTGGGGGGGGGGG
>QEPC01003437.1:4011887-4058274 GCA_003113815.1 Sphenodon punctatus
GGGGGGGGGGGGGGTAGATAACAGCAACACGGAGGTGGAGAGGGGAGAAGAGGCGGATGGAGTGAGCCTCAAAGGAGGGGAAGGAGAGAGAGGGGGGAGGGGTTGAAACTGGCAGGAAGAGGCAAGGAGGAGGTCTATGCCACCAACCGGGCCTTCGGAACAGGGCTGGTGGGAGAAGGAGAGACCTTCATAGGAGAGGGTGTCAGGGGTGACAGAGTCAGTGGGGGAGATCCAGGTTTCAGTGAGGGCGAAAAGGTGAAGGGACCGAGAGAAAAAGAGATCATGGATGTAGGGGGCTTTAAAAGCAGAAGAGTGACAGTTCCAGAAGGAGCAGGAGAATGGGAGAGTATCAGGAGGGAGACAGGGAATGGGGATAAGATTAAGGGAAGGGGGGGCGATAGGATCGGCAGGAGATGGGCTCTGGGGCAGAGGAGGAGGGGGCGAGAAGTGGTGGTGGGGAGGAGGAGGAGGTGTGGGGATGGTGGAGTGAGATGATAGGAATAGTGGGAGGCAGGAGGAGAGGGGAAAGAAGTAGGGGGAGAATCAGGTGAGAGGGCATGGGGAGGGAGAGGAAGAGGGGGGAGAAGGGGTGCGGGAGAAGGACAGGCATCTTGGTGGGTCAGTTACAGAGGGGGAGCAGGGATGGGTCTGGTAGTTGTAATGGTCGATGGTTGCCACCTCAACTGTCTCTGTCCGCTAACGACCCACCAATGGCTCTTTGCCCTTTGGCCACCAAGATGCCGCCGCCCTCTGGACTGCCCGACCTTAAAGGGATGAGTTACCTGGAGCGGGGGTGGGGAGAGAGAGAAGTGACCCAGCTGTTCCTGATTCCTGCAGCGTGTGGAGTTCAATCATATGGCATGACCTTTGTTTAACTCTCTTACTAAAACTAGTAGCAGCACTTGTGGCAATACAGGTTCCTGCCTATAATATATTGTAAATTGCAGGAAAAGTACTCTTAATTCAGGTGTTTCAGATGCCTGTGGTTGTACAGTATTGCAATAGGCAATGTGTTGTACAGTATTGTGTAATAGGCAACAATGGCAGCAGTGGGGCGATATGGCCAAACGGCCACATGTCACTCCCCCACGCCTCCCCTGCTGGGGCAGGTTGCAGGGACATGTGTTCCCGTGGCTGGCACAAACTTGGCTGGGGGAAGCCATCCCCTTGCCAGTAGGGTTAACTGACATCTCATGTCAGTTAACACCTCTTCTCTAATAATCAGCCACTAAGCAATCATAATGCTAATACTAATACTAATAAATACATTTTAAAAACAAACAGTGTGGGTGGTAGGAATTGCTTTCCAGAGTGAACTGCAGGGAGAAGCTTGGTATTAAATATTACAAACTGACACATGAACCTTTAAAAAGGCCAACATAACAGCTGTCCTTTTTGTATGTCAACTAAAGCAATGGTACAGACTGAACAAATTTGGTTAATATAAAACTCTTCACCCATTCCTAGAATCAATCTTGACTTGGCCCTTTTCTAACATTCAGGAAAGTCAGATTAAGTTAGGTCTGAAAAGCATCTGATATTTTATATTTGTGAATTAATTTGCATATTCCTTCTCACAAAAAATATTTGAATTCACCTTTGTCACCATTGTGAAATTTGCAGCTTCAATTATTTGCTTATTTTGGTTTCGGTATTTTGTGTTTGGTATTTCAGTCACATTGGTATTTTGGTATTTAGGATTTGAATCACTTCTGTGACAGAACAAAAATGAAAATTAACTTTGTGAATATGAAGTGTTATATTCATTTCAGCCCTAATGTAACATAACTTTTGACTGGCATTTTGAGTTTTGCTATTGAATTTAATGGTGGAGAGGTCTGTCCTGGGTATCAAAAAAGAATAAAGTCAAAATTGATTCTATGGTATGAGTAGGTGAAGAAGCTGTTCACTATTTCGTACATTAAAGAGAATGAGGTACTAAATATTGAAATACTGACATGATTGATTTACTGAACATAAAAGCCGAATTAACCAAAGCACCTAACAAGAAAGTAGCAAAACAAATATTTGAGACCACAGAGGAAGCAGAAAGAGAATAGTACTTCATATCAGTATAGCCAAAATGGATATAAATTCATCAAATTCAGTATTTGCTACAGTAATTTGTTTCAGCCCTGCCTTAAATATTTCTCCATCTTGGAAAATCCTAACACAGGCTCTGATAAGCTCTGAAGAACTTTTGGAGGAAATCAGTAAGAATTACTGGTGCATAGCATTTTGTAGGACGAACTCGGCATCCATGTTTTGGCAATAAGACCACTATAATGAGTGGAAATTTTGCCATTTGCTTCAGCTGTGAACGCTATCAGGCTATATTCTGATATATTCTTCAAATGCTTTTCTGCTCAGGTGGGGGTATCTGAAAGAAATCTGAACTTCCTACTATCCGTAATTAGTATGGGATGGGAAGGGGTCTCTCCTAGAGTGAGCTAATTTTGCAGCCTGCTTGCTTTCATGCTGCCTGGTGCTCACTCTGTACCGTATATTATACAGATTTACAGTATGGTTGTTCACTGCATCTCAGTGATTAGCTAACAAGCTATTCATCCACTATGGCTAAAAACAGACATACAGGTAGCACAGTGGTTCCTCAGCCTGGGGCAGGAAATTGCAGCTGACACAGCCTGCCTGAGTCAGGGAGGGACACCAAAGAAATGTTTCTGCAGCTGGAGAGCTGTCTCGCTGCCCACATGTTCCGGGCAGGGCAGGGAACTAAACAAACATATGGGCGGGCAGCCTTGCCTCCGTCCTACCCCCAGAGTCCCACACCCCTCCATGACAGACAGCCATGGGAGCCCCTGCCCCAAGCCAGGTATTGCAGGGCTGAGCACACGTGCTAGCTTGTGTTGGCCTGGGTTGATCCATGTGGGCAGCCCTTAGCCTGGGATGTGTCCTTGGAGATTTTCTGAGGACGCAGCCCGGGATAGTCACCTACCTGTCCCGGGGCAGACCTGGGCTAACATCTGGTAGCATGTACACAGATATGCTGGTGGGTCCTGAGCCACAGCAGGCCAAAGCCGGCCAAAGCAGGCCACCATCATGTCTGTTTTTACCTTATGTGCTAAACCTGAGACTCACAGTCAATTGTTTCCAGCAAATGTTCTAGACCTGGTTTTGTATGCATCCAGAATTAAGATGTAAGCATCTCAAGAAATAGAAAAATAAGGCAATGAAAGAAACCAACATAAACAAACAAATATAGAAGTAGGGAATGTAAACATTTCCTGTCAATTGGAATCGATTAAGGAGAGAAATGGCTTTGCCTGTGATTGCGATTCTGAGGAAGTGGAATACAGACTAAGAAAAAGAGAGGAAAAAACCCCAAAGGGGATTTATTTGAAACCATATGGAGACCATTTGTACATTCAATGCAGCATGATTGGAATGGTGTATAAAACTAATGGTGTAATATATAACTGTTTGACTTATACACATCTGTGCTATCTAGTTAAAACTTTCCTTAGGACTTTCTGTAAAAATGACATGATAAAGCGCTGTATTTTTCTTTTCTCATTTCATCTCTCTCTCCCCAATCCCTGCTTGTTTAGAGGTTCAGAATGTGGTTGATAAGTGGTTGATAATGAGCCTGTGGTGGAAGTTGCATTTAAGAATCACCTGTTGGTATAGATTCCTGAATGCATTTTTCCTTATTCTTTAAAAGTGTCAGGGACATTGCTGCCCAAGAAGAGGCACAAACAACTCCCATTGACTTGAATAGCCGTATTTTGGGGCCTGATCCTGTAAGATGTTCTTGTTAGGCATCCTCAACACTAGTTGAAATCAAAGAGGCAAATCCTGAAATCCTGACACGGTTGTATTTTATTTATTTATTTGTATTTATTGGCTGCCCCCTCATGCCTATGGCATCCTGGGGCAGCTCACAGCAGATAAAACAATACTAAAATACATAAAATATTAACAGTATAAACAATTAAAACTACACACCCCCATCCCCAAATTCCCCCCTCCCTCCCCTCCTCTCCCACCCTCCCCTCTGAAGGCCTGGGCGAACAGCCAGGTCTTACAGGCTCGGCAAAAAGCCATCAAACACGGGGCCAGGCGATCTTCCTCCGGGAGGGAGTTTCAAAGCTGCAACCCAGCCACCGAAAACGCCTTCTCCATCATGGCCCCCCGTTTAACACGGGGGACCTCCAGGAAGGCGACCCCGGCAGACAGCAGGGGCCGCCCTGGCGCATGGAAGGCAAGGCGGTCTCCAAGGTATGAGGGGCCAGACCGTACAGGGCTTTATAGACCAACACCAGCACCTTGAACCTGGCTCGGTATGCTATAGGCAGCCAGTGCTGAGTGTGGAGCACAGGTGTAATATGCTCCCGTCGCCTCATCCCTGTAAGGAGACAGGCTGCTGCATTCTGCACCAGCTGCAGCCTCCAAACCAGAATCAAGGGAAGCCCCATGTAGAGCGCATTGTAGTATAACCTCGAGGTGATGAAGGCGTGAATAAGAGTGGCCAGGTCGGGCCTGGAGATGTATGGGTGCAGCCTCCGCACCAGATAAAGCTGGCAAAAGGCGGCTTTAGCCACCGCCTCCACCTGCCAATCCAGACAGAGACCTGGATCCAAAACCACCCCCAGACTCTGAACCTGCTGGGCTATGGGAGGACAGACCCCCCCTCCCCCGCACTAGAGGGGGGGTTGTGACCTCATTGGGAATTTACCTGAGTTTGGAGAGATGGAGGAGCTCTGTGAGGCTCAAAACCTTTCATACACTCACCAACAGATGTTGCTCCAAGAAAAGATATCATCTGAACTACTTGGTCCCCCAATTATCTCCTATTTGGTTCCAATACAGCAATCACACTGTCTGAACTAGAAGTTAGAAAACAAGAGTAGGAACAGGGGATTGACACAAAGACACATTTGTTTGCCCAGCATGCTACAGAGGGCAAGACAAGAACTAATGGTTCAAATTACAAGAAGGTAGATTTTCTTTAAATATCAGAAAATAATAAGAGTTGCTCGACAATAGAACAAGTTGCATAAGGAGGTTCTAGACTCTCCATTGCTGAAGTTTTTTGTTTGTTTGTTTTAAAAGGCCGGACAGCCATCTGTTGGGCATGTAGAGCAGACTGACAAACTAAACAGTACCAAGTTGCCTGGACCAGAAAGTATTCACCCAAGAATTCTGAAGGAACTCAAATATGAAATCACAGAACAACTTTTGGTAATTTGTAAATGTAACAGGGTGAACTGGAGTGCCTCAGCTGTACCTGCTCTAGGAGGTCTCTGCCCCATATTGCGTGGCTCCCGCAGGCTCAGTGAAAAGGCTTGAGCTATCTTGGAGGATAGGTCCATAAATGGCTATTAGTCAACGAGAACAGCATTGCATTATGACCAGTTGGGCATGGGCACTTCTACGATGCAACTGAGTGGCCATTGTTGAAGACAAGATTGCTGGCTTGATGGACTATTTCTCTGACCTAGTATGGAACGTCTTATGTTTTTATCTTATAGTTGTAGACATCCTGCACCAAAGCAGTGGCTTGGACTAGATGGACTAGTGTTTCTGTATTTGAAAGGTCAATCTTCAAATGCTTAAAATTATGAAAGAAGAGCTTTCAACCAAGACTGGTTCTGGTTCCCATTGCTGGGAGTCAAGTGGACATTTTGGGGCCCTTGGAAATCATGATATTATAATCAATTAGGAATCCAGGGCTAGTTAGAATGCTGGGAAACAGGGTTTTTGAGTTTCTGAGAATAATCGGGAGGGGGGGGGGAGACAGAGAGGAGGGGGAAATGGGCTCTTTACCTTCCTTCCTTCCATAGCATCTGACCTCCTTTCCTCCAAAGATATTTTTTTTGTAGAAGAGAAGAAGAATATAACACCCTGCTGCTGAATATATATGACCTGTCAACTTAAAAAATATTTAAAAATGTACAACACATTAGCAAGATAAAGGATAGCAGTGCTGTGGTGGGGTTATGGCTACAACCAAAAATATATTAGTCACAACTGTTCATGGACAGAAGATTCCTCCATTACTTTCTCTGGTAAACAGTTTGCAGATTTCAAAGTCTCAGTCTGATTAAATGTTTTCTTTTTCTGGTGCTATGAAGTATGACCAGAAACAACGAAGGGTGAAATCAGACATTTGACTGGCATGGCAGTGACATCAGGAAGTCATGGTGGACATGGTCTGGGTTGGGGCACTGAACAGACATGCCTGCAGATAGGGTGCCGGGGAGGGTGGGGAGCACACTGAATGCGGCTGGCCAGCCTTGACTCCTTTTCTCCAAAGATAAACTTTTATCTTTTATAGTGGGGGGTGGAACACTGTGTCCAGTGCCCCACCCCCCACCATAATGGGCAGCCAGTCATAGCAGACCTGACCCGGGCTGTGTCTGCCAGTCCAAACAGACATGATAACACACGTTGGCCTGGTCAGACAGGCCTTAGCTCAGGCTGTGACTTTGGGGGTTTCCCAAGGTCACAGCCTGGACTAATTGCCAACATGGCCCAGGGTAATCTTTGGCCAACATCTGGTGGTTTCTGCTAGGGATGTGCGAACGCGGTTCAGAAGTTCGGGGTTCGGCCCGAACTCAGCCAGTTCGGATGGCCAAACCGAACGGCCAAACCGAATGCCAAAAACCCCAAACAGTTAGGCCATTTTCGGATGAGTTCAGGCGGGAAAAAACCTGACTGGCAGGCCCAGGGAGTGGGGGGCCAGCTGAGGAGGGGTGGAGAGGCTTGGACTAGCAGCCAGCCTGCCCAGTCACCATCCCTCTTTTCCTCAGACCACTGGCTTGGCAGTCTGCATCTGCAATTGGCCACAGGCTAAGTTGCACAGAGCCAATGGGGCTTGTGGTAAGGCAGGCACAGCAAGTAACAAAAGTCATTGCCCTCCACACCTTCCATATCATTCTGAGCTAACCACTGATCCTGTCAGTAGGTGTTTTCAGAACTCTCCTTCTCCCAGCAGTTTGTGTTCCTCCAAATCCATTGCCATCCTCCTCCTATTTCACCCATTTCCATACATTTACCTCCATAGTTTCATTTATTTAGATTAGATTAGATAGATTTAGGTGTTATACCCGGCATCAAGAAGCAGCCACTCCAGCCCCAGGTCCCACCATCAGGGTTCTAGGGTCTACATTACAGGCAGGGAGGGCTGTCCATCCACTTCATCCAGAAGCTGCCACTCTAGTCCCAGGACCCACCGTCCGGGTTCTGGGGCCGTCATTCCTCGCACAGAGGCGTTGTCTTTCAACCGCTTCAAGAAACAGTCGCTCCAGTCCCAGGACCCACCATCAGGGTTCTGGGGCCTACGTTACAGGCAGGAAGGGCTGTCATTCCACTTCATCCAGAAGCTGCCAGTCTAGTCACAGGACCCATCGTCAGGACTCTGGAACCATCATTCCACTCCCGGGGAGCCGTCATTCCACTGCATTAAGAAACAGCCAGCCACTCCAGCTCCAGGACCCACCGTCAGGGTTCTGTGGCCGTCATTCCACTCACAGGGAGCTGTCATTTCATGGCATCGAGAAGCAGTTGCTCCAGCCCTATGACCCACCATCAGGATTCTGGGGCCTACGTTGCAGTCAAGGGGAGCCATAATTCCACAGCATCAAGAAACAGCCAGCCACTCCAGCCCCAGGACACATCATCAGGGTTCTGGGGCTGTCATTCAGTTCATAGGGAGCTGTCATTCCACTGCATCAAGAAGCAGTCAGCCACTCCAGCCCCAGGACCCACCATCAGGGTTCTGGGGCCTACATTACAGGCAGGGAGGGCTGCCCATCCACATCATCCAGAAGCTGCCACTCTAGTCCCAGGACCCACCATAAGGGTTCTGGGGCCTATGTTCCAGGCAGGGAGGGCTGCCCATCCACATCATCCAGAAGCTGCCACTCTAGTCCCAGGACCCACCGTCCGGGTTCTGGGGCCGTCATTGCACTGCATCAAGAAACAGCCAGCCACTTCAGCTCCAGGACCCACTGTCAGGGTTCTGGGGCCTAATTACAGGCAGGAAGGGCTGTTGTTCCACTTCATCCAGAAGCTGCCACTCCAGTTCCAGGACCCACCATCAGGGTTCTGAGGCCATCATTCCGCTCACAGGGAATTGTCATTCCACCACATCAAGAAACATGTGCATACTGCAACGCGCTCTATGTGCAATGTACTCTGTGTGGGGCTGCCTGAGAAGCTGGTCCAGAGGCTGCAGCTGGTGCAGAATGCCGTGGCCTGTCTCCTTTTGGGGGCGGGTCGCAGGGAGCATATGACACCAGTGTTCTGGGCTCTGCACTGGCTGCCAAAAAGCACCGAGCCAGGTTCAAGGTGCTGGTTTTAACCTTTAAAGCCCTTCATGGCCTGGCCCCTACTTATCTGTGAGATCGTCTCACTCCCCATGTGACTGTGCGACCCTTGAGATCGTCTGTGGGAGCTTTTTTGGAGGTTCCTCGGACGAGGCGGGTGACCACCGATGTTAGATCTTTTTCAGTGGCCGCCCCTGTGCTGTGGAATTCACTCCTGGAGGAGGCTCGGCTCTCTCCCACTCTCCTGTCATTTTGGTGTTTATGTAAGACCTGGCTGTTCTGCCAGGCTTTCGGCGAGGGGGAGGGGAGGGTGGAAGGGTCTTTTCCCCCTTGTATGTGTATTTTTAATGGTTTAAAACTGTTTTTCGCTGCCCTGGGCTGCCCTGTGGGCAGGAGGGGTGGGATATAAATGTTATATAAATAAACAAATAAATAAATAAATAAAAAACAGCCAGCCACTCCAGCTCCAAGACCCACCACCAGGGTTCTGGGGCCTACATTCCAGGCAGGGAGGTCTGTCATTCCACTTCACTGTCTGCCAATGCTCCAATGATGTCATCCAGCCTGCAACGCCCAGCTAAGTAGGGGTGCCAGCCACTAAGCTCTGGCTGGGCCTCTGCCACTGCTCCACGGATGCCAGCCAGCCTACAATGCCTGGCAAGTAGGGGTGCCAGCTGCAGTTACTGTGCCCTGGCAATCCAATGTCTGTTGCTGCTGCTGGTACTACATGTCAGCCACTTCCTCCTCCCTCTTGTAGATGGGCATAGCTCAGATGAGTGCACCAGCGGGCAGCGGCTGGGTGACCATGAGATTCACCACCGGGGAATGATTGCCCAATTTGCAGCACAGCTTCTTGAGATCGGTCGAGTACAATGCCAGCCTGCAATACCCGGTCAAGTAGGGGTGCCAGCCACCAGGCCCTGGCCAGGCCTCTGCCGCTGCTTCACTGATGCCTGCAATGCCCAGCCTCTGCTGCTACTGCTGGGTCTCAGCCAGCCAGCCATGCCCCCATAGGCACCCATGGGGGCCAAGTGCTGAGCCTGCCTGCCCGGGCAACCTGGGGTGCCAACCCCCAAGACTTCCCGGTCTCTTCTGCTGCTGTGTCTCCGATTGCCTGCCATGCCCCCACGGACCCCCCTGGAGTGCCCCAAGCTTCTGCCATGGTTGAACTTTCTGAATGTTCGGTGGGGTCCGAACTCTGCGGGACCCAACCTATGAACCCGAACTAAGTTTTTAGTCCAAACATCCGAATATCCGAACATCCGAACTCTGGTCTGTTTGCACATCCATAATTCCTGCACAGATGTGCAGGCAAGGTCTGGGCCACAGCATGACAAGGTGGGCCACAGCAGGCTTCTGTCATGTCTGTTTTTACCCAAAGTTGCCTCAACAACCTTTTCAGCGTCAGTTACACAGAGGCTACTGTCTCCATGAATGGACCCATTGTCTCTGTTATCAGATGGTACAGATTTGGAGAGTTTTTGTGGTATAAATATTGATAGAGTGCAGATTTCAAAGTTGGGATACCAGAATATTTGCAGAAAGCAATTTTTAAAATCTGCACACATGAATATTCTGGCCAGGAATGCTTTTTTTCATTTAGAAACCAAACCAGATGATGTGACTTATCTCTCTGATTGTAGCTAACTACTCAGCAATTCCAATAGCATGTATTAAGCACTAGAAGAAGATTATTTGAAAGGAACACTTAGTTAAAATATTCTGACGTAGCTGGGCAAATTGTGATTGGCTTCAGGATTTTCAGGAGCAGGAAAAGGAGGTTATGTGCACATTATTTTAGTAATTTTTTGTGAATGAGTCATTGAGCTGTTGTTAAACAAAAAGCCTGATTGTTAAACCAATACAATTTTGTCATAAATCTATATTACTCAGAAATAAAGCATTGAAAATTAGAAAGAAAACTAATCTAGCTGAAGAAAACAGCTGGTTGATTCTAGTTGATTGGGGGGAAAATTACCTACAAGTCTGTCAATTTAAAAAGGAAGAGAGGTAGAACAATCTTCACTGCCCACCAAATTTGGTATCTGAAGTTTGTTTTCACCGACTTCCTCAATCAATGATAGTTTTTCTGGAATAATTAACATATTTCAACCACACTTTTGGTGAATGATATATGTATGCCATTACACCACAGGAGCACAATAGGGTGATTCAAGTGTGTTAATTAGTTTTTAATGGTTCATCAATCCACAGGACCCAAATTGTGATATAACACCCTGACGTTGTGTCCCATTGTTTTGGATACATTATATTTCTCTAGTACCTAATTTCTTACTGTGTTTTTGGCATTCTCAACCTCACTCTCGGGTATCCAACCCTCTGCTTAGTTTTGTCTTGCATGAAGGCATTGAGTTTCTAAACCTTTGCACAACTGGCACTTCCTTATCCTGACAGCTCTCAAAGCAACTTAGTGGTCTGGCTCAAGGCACTTCAGTAGTTTTTTTTCTGGTAATTCTAAAGTGAAAATATGTTTTAATACACCTGCATGGCTACAGAGCACACGTGGTAGTCAATTTTATGATTAAAACAGTCATTCTTCACCATTTCTATGTAAGAGGAAATTAGTTTATCACAGACTCATGAATAGGCAAACATGTTCCTCTAAGGGCCTGTGGAAGTTGATGTAACATTTACCACTGACTTGAAAAGGAACATTATCTCATCTGAAACAGGACTGTCAGACGCTTACAACACAAGTCCCAGAACACTGCAGAAATGAAGGGGAAAATTCATTTTTGGACTCAAACATAATTATGATTATAACTCAGCTATTATCTTTAAAGGTACTAACATCCAGAAAATTATCACAACTCCTAACGTCAGCCGAGTATGACCTTTTGGGGATTCCATTGGTGTGCCATGTCCATACAGTCAAGGTGCATAGTGAGGTGTTCTCGGTGACTGCTCCCCAACTTTGGAGTTCCCTTCCCCATGGGGTTTGTCAGAGCCTGAGCCTGAACAAGTTTCAGCAAAAATGCAAAACTTTTGTATTCAACCAGATGTTTAGCAGGCAAGGACAGGATTTTTTTTGTTTTAAATAACGTTAGAATGGGTTTTATATTTTATATTTATTTTTATATCTTTTAATTTTTATTGTCTGTTTTATGATGTTGTCTGCCCTGAGCCCTCAGGACAGGGCAAGCTATACATTTTTAAAAACAATTAGCTAAGACTAGTGCACATGCTGTTAGTTTGGAAAATTCTGTTTTCTTTATTCTGACTTGATCATGGGTCTCATTCCTTTCTTGACCCCAATCCTGTCCTCAGTGAGGTTAGTGGCTCAGCTCCCACTGGCTTTAATATGTGAGGATTGCACCCATGATATCTTATAGTTTAGACTGTGAGCTCATTGGACAGTGGCTGCCATTTTCAAAAGATGCATATAATACCTAGCATAACATGGTCCTGGCCTGGGGTGACCGCTAAGCAATACTGCAATATAAATCATGAATAATAAACAATAATTTAATTATGGTTGTTTGTGAAAATGAGCTGAGAAGTCACCATAAGTGACACAGGGTGCAGCCACTTGAGCTCGGGTGGGGCTGATCTCCATCCGGCCAGTGACGGACAAGCGCAGCTGCCACACTGTGGAACCAGCGCAGAGAGCAGGATAGATGGTCTCTTCCCATCCCCTGTGGGGAAACTGGGTGGCTGGGCACTGTTGAACTCCCACCATGCCCTAGGGCAGGTCAAGACACTGGATACCACAACATCTGCTGATATCCAGTTGGATACCAAATGGTATCATAATTATGCTCATTCATCAAGCTGAGTCTATTTACTCCATTTAAAACCTACTGCTGAAAACCAATGTTATCACCATTTGGTATCCAACTGGATATAAGAGGATGCTGTGGTATCCAGCTGGATGTCAGATAGCAGTGGATACTTGCTTCAGTGGAGATCTGGTTATCCAGGTTACTGTTTATGCTTACTGAATTATGGTTTACATTATTACTGTTTTGTCAAATTTTTGTACTCCTTCCCTCCAAACCTAGTTCCGTTATGCAGAAATGCGGTAAACAGTAATGCAGTAAATAGTAATGTGTTAAACGGTAATATCTGGTATTCTGATTTGGTGGTTAGCCTCCACGGTAACCACTTAGTTACTGGATAACTGACAAACTACCCAGAATAACAAATATTAACTGTGGATAATAAATTTGGTATTCATTTCAGCACTTGTCAGAGGCCTTCCTGGGCACTGCCAGTCAAATGAACAGTCCATGACTGCTGGGAAAAATTAGCACAATAAGCTACCAACTGAGTTTGAATCTTATGCCTGTGATCTAAGCCCTAGGGGTTAGGTGTTCCCCGCTACACCCCTTTGAAGGGCTAGGCACTTATATATTTTGTTTTTACTGCTGCAGGGGTCAGGTGTTGTCAATATAAGCCCCGAGAAGGGCAAGGCATTATAATAGGACTCTGAGTTTCATGTTTGTAATTAAGTTTTAAGGGTCAAGTGTTGCCCGGTCATGTTCTAAGAAGGGTTAGGCATCTATATAATTTGTCCTGAATGCTGCAGGGTTCAAGTGTTACCAGCACAAGCCCTGAGAAGGGCAAGGCCCTTGTGCTCCTGAATTTTGGGTTTCTTAGGAATTTCACGATTGTATTTTAGCCTCAGTGATTAAGTGTTTATTTAAATGTTTTGTTTGTGTTTGGTTATGTTTATTTATGTACTATTGACTATGTATGCATGCACGTACTTTTAATTTTATAATGGCTATGGCTCAAGCTAATGCTTAATAAACTAAAATAAGGTGCTGACCTGCCTGGCCTTCATTGGCTCTCTCTTCCTCCCAGGTATTAGTTAACCAGGGGCTGGGGTCCCTTTGGGCGTGTCCTGTGCAGCTGCTGGGGGAAGGAGACGCTTGGGGAGGAGCTGTGTGCTGACCTGCCTGGCCTTCATTGGCTCTCTCTTCCTCCCAGGTATTATTTAACCAGGGGCTGGGGTCCCCTTGGGCGCCAGCCTAAGGGCGACATCCAAAGGGTGTCGCCTGTTGGATGGGCCCGTTTGCTGGGGACGCAATGCAGTGCCCTACCCTCTGGTCAGACTGGGAAAGATGTTGAGGCATGAGTGCACCCATCTGTGCTGACTGGCCTCTGATCATAAGAGAGGATTGAGAGTGCAGAGGAGAGCCCAGCAGCCGAGGAGGAGACACTCAGCAACAACAGCCTGGATTAGCAGGGAGCCCTGTGTGCTAGAGGGAGGAACCAGAAGGGAATCCCCTGATCCCCCTGATCACCTGCAGCAGTGACTGGGAGGAGGAGCCGTGTAACGAGCCACACCCCCTAGAAGGTAAAAGTGCGGCTGTGGCGCCAGCGTGCGCCCTTGTGCGCGTAGCCTCAGGTGCAGGGCACCCACCCTCCTACTGTCTGAGTTCCAGCTGAATATTTGTGGGAGAAACATGACATGGAGGCGAAGGAAGCATGACATGGAAACTAGGGCACGGTTAAAAGCCAGACAGCTTAAATTGGATGACTTTTTCATCGAAGAGCCCTGTCTGTCAGGGAGGGACCGGGGGGAGGATCCCCTCCTGGGGGTTGAAGCGGCTAGCGAGGAATCTGGCCTCACTTCTGTACCCCAAGACACTGACTATGATGTAGTGCAACCTTGCCCAACCTCGCCCACAATGAGTGGGGCCGAGCTGAACTGTGCGGGTAATGACACTGAGGGGGTACAGTTGATTCCACCGGATTATGCATTATTGGGGAACCAGTGTCTTGCGGTGGGGGATTTAATTCATAAATTATATGAGCAGTTGGGTAAGATCAATGTACAACTTTTGGAACAACAGATGCTGCTGGGGAAGTTAGTTGGGTTAATGAACGCGCAATCCACAAAGAGAGAGGAGGGGTTGAAGGAAAAGGAATGGGTTAATATGGCATCCCAAACGGAGGAAGTTGGGGATGGGGCTTCTGAAACTCAGCCCTCAGTGGGGAAGGATGACGGGACAAGGTCTTGCGGGAGGGAACCGCCAACACAGTTGAAGTTGAACTATACAGCTCTGGCGGTTGAGGCTATCCCCTTGCCTCATGGGCTTTGCCCGCAGTGGTCCTCCAAGCACTTGATCCGCCACCATATAATGAGTATTACTGGTGGCCTTATACCCTATCATCACATTGTGCGTTTTGATTTACTCCCTATGGTTAAACAGACCCAGAGATTGGTTATTTATTTTCGCTCTAGGGAGATTGTCGATAGACTGCTTACTTATAGGTCCCTATTTGCCAGCTGGGGGGTGTATCTTAGCTCCGTGCATGAAAATACGGTGATCTCTACCTTAGCTCTGAGGAGTAACAAATCTACATTGGGTAGGAGGAAGGTCCGGCAGACGATAAGAAGAGAGGGGGATAATCTGAATGACACATCTACTGCTGTTAGGTCATTTATACGCCTGAATGGAAGTGCTGGGGGATCTACGGACCGTAGGTCAAGGGATCCAGTAGCACAGGGGGAAGTTTCGACAAGGGGCCAGATAGCGGGTCTCCCTCCGAGGACGGAGATTGGTAATACCTTATTGCAGAGACACTCCCAGTTAGGGGAGCTGGTCTTAGGAAATGAGTCAGGGTTGATAGTGGAGCAGGGGGGAGGGCAGCTCTCAGCCCAGAGGCTGGATGTGGAGGGGGAGGATTTGGGTTTAAATTGTATACCCTCTGGCGGGGACTGACAACTAGCCCCTGCAGTAGAGGGGATGGCTCTGATTATCTCCTGGAATATAGCCGGTTGGGCTAGACACATAGATGATCCGGATTTCACTGACCTTATTAGGAAAGTACAGATTATGTTAGTACAGGAAACGTGGGCCAAGATGCCGATATCATATGAAGGGTTTAAAGCTTATAGTATCCCGGCAGTAAACTACAACTCCAGGGGGCGTCCTTGTGGGGGGATTGGATGTCTTGTCTCCCAGGAACTTAAACCCAGGGAGATTATAGAGATTCCAGTCCCCCCAATAGCCTTAGGCATTGTACTGAAATTTGAGCATGTGGTTTTGATTATTATAACGGTATATATACCACCAGTGAATGCTGGATCATTTATTACCTCGAGCTGGATTAAACTTGAGGAATTGCTGAGCAGTTTGGGACGTCAATACCCAGATGGGCTGATCATTTTGGCTGGGGACTTTAATTCACGAATGGGCCCCAATGATCAGTCCCTGTCCCAATATTGCCAATGTCCGGACTATCCCCTTACCGGTATATTGGATTCTAGAAAATCGAAAGATCAGCGGATTAACTCAGCAGGCATTCGGTTGGGGAAGCTTATTTATGATAATAATTTGTATGCTCTCAATGGTACTGGATTCAATGATTTAGAGGGGGAATTTACATATTTGGGGATGTCAGGATGCAGTGTAATTGATTATTGTGTGGTATCGGCAGCAGCCCTGCTAGAAGTTGTAAATTTTAGGGTTGGAGAGAGGGTGGTGGGGGATCATCTCCCCCTGCTACTCACAATCCGACTAGACGGTTTAGTCCAAGAACCCCCAGAGGAATCACGGTGTGATGATTTCCAGCTGGATATACACAGGGCTCCACAGTGGAATACTGCTCTTGTGGCTACTCTCCCTGGGTTTCTTTGGTCATCTGAAACTGCTGCTCTAAGAGATACTGTAATTGCAGCAACCGACGAGATGGTTGCTATTGATATGTATAACCATCTGGGGGACCGGATAAAAGAGCAGATTGAGACCCTTGTACCTCCAATTTCTGGGGTGGGGTCAGGTAAAGGGAAGCCCTGGTATGACAAGGATTGTCGGATGGCCAAGTTTCACCTTAGAATATTATATAAGGGGTATAGGAGGGCTCGATTGCCTAACGTACCGTTGGAATATTTCCAACATAGAGCAATTTATAAGAAACTAATCCTTGATAAAAAGAAGAAATATGCAAAGGAGAGGTGGGATAAGTTGATAGATGCTGCTGAATCGCAGGATTCCAGGCGCTTTTGGCAGCTGATAAATGCAACAACAAGGAAAGAGATTAGTATCCCCCTGTTTCCGATACACCCGCAGGAATGGGTGGATCATTTCCATCTTCTCTATGGAATTAGTCAAGAAGATAGCCAGTTTGGGAGTGATATGGGTCTTCCATCAGATTGTCCTAGTTGGCCTCCCGTTACTGGAGCAGAGGTGGAAGCCCTGGTGGATCGTTGTAAATCCCGTAAAGCTTCGGGCCAGGACCTAATCCAAGCTGAATTTATCAAAGCTCATAGGGACTGGTGGGTGCCTCTGCTGGCGGCATTATTTTCAGCTATTAATGAGTCTGGGAAGATACCGGAGGGCTGGGGCACGGCCGTGGTGGTCCCTATATTTAAAAAAGGCTCAAGGAAATGCCCCGCGGATTACAGGCCAATTAGCTTGCTGAGTGTGGTGGCTAAGATCTACGGTCACTTCCTCGCTGATAGGCTGGTGGAGTGGACTCAGCGGGAGAGGGTCATCTGTCCAGAACAGGCGGGATTCCAGGAGGGTAGATCTACCACCGAGCTATGTTTTGTATTATATCATCTTATTGCTAAATATACTCATCATCGTAAGACCTTGTACGCTGCCTTTTTGGATCTTAGGGCAGCGTTTGACTCGGTGGATAGATCTATCCTCTGGAGGAAGCTCAGGGAGACCTCTATAGACCGCAGACTCCTTATGTTAATAATTTCACTGCACTCAAATGCCTCAATCAGAGTTAAAACGGATCGACAGGGGCATCTGACAGTGCCCATTGAGGCTCGAGTCGGAGTCCGTCAAGGATGCGTATTAGCTCCGATATTATTCAACATCTATATTAATGACATCATACCGGTCATGGCCGAGAGTAGATTTTTCCCCCCTAGGTTAGCATCAAGAGTGATAGGGGCCCTTTTCTATGCAGATGATGTGGCATTGTTGTCACAAACTCGCATTGGATTAAAACGACAGATGAACACCTTCAATGCATTCTGCAGTAGTAATAAAATGGCTATTAATTTTGAAAAATCAAAGGTGATGGTTTTCTCCTCACGGAGATTGCAGCACAGATGGGCCGTGGAGGGGCAGATGGTACAGCAGGTAGACTCCTTTAAATATCTTGGTCTAACCTACCATAAATCCGGGACCTGGAGGGAACATATCTCTAGGATGGAGGCCATGGCTAAAGCCTCTTCACTGGAGATAGGGAAGGTGTTTGTCAAATTGGGAAAATGCGCAGTGAAATCTGCAGTAGGGGCATTTAACAGCAAAGTTAGGGCACAATGCCTATATGGAGCAGAAATCTGGGCACCTTTTTGTGCCCAGAGAATAAATGTAACACAAGCCAGGTTTTTGCAATCTATCCTGGCAAGCCCAAGAGGTACCCCTTTTGCCGCACTAAGGTTAGAATTTGGGCAAATTAGCTGGTACCAGTATGCCATCACCAGGGCCCTGAAGTTTTGGTGCAAAATCCGATTTGATCAGGACTCCCCGCTACTATGTGCCATAAAGGAGGACTCTTATGTAAATCCTTGGCAAGTGTGGGTCGGTGAGAGTTTGGCCAAAATGGGTCTCTCATTGAAATATCTGGAAGGTAAACCTCAGGCCTTACTCTGGAAGGAGGTGCAGACAAGGATCTCAGATGTGGGAAGGCAGGAGGAGGTGGCTAAGATCAACCAGTCGCCACACATGCGTTTGTACCCTTCCTGGACTCCGGATAAAGACTCTATGGCTCACTACCTAGATGCCCAAGTAGTAATCAGAGATAAACAACTCATATTTATGGCTCGTGTGAATGCTCTCCCCACACGGATATATGAGGGTAGGCTGGAGGGAATTCCCTTCTTAGAAAGGCTCTGTCCCTATGATATGCAAGCTGTGGAGACAGTAGCCCATACTATGTTATCTTGTCATCTGTACGACGATTTGAGGGGAAAATTTCTGGACACGATACTTAAGGAACGGGTAGGATGGGCTGAAGGGGATCTTCTTAGATACTTACTTAACAGCCCAAGGATTCAGGTGATTAAGGATGTGGGCGGTTTTCTGAGGCAGGCTATGTGGAGGAGGAAAAACTTTTTGGAATTCAAGCCTATTGGCGAGTCTATGGTCAGTGGCTCCCCCTGTATTTAGCTGATAATTGATAACTGATAACTGTTTAGGGTTGGATGGTGCAGAGAAAGCTTATAAGTTTATATGTTTAAAAATGTTTGATGTTTATGTATGTATATTTTTGTGGCTTTGCCGGCAATAACATATTGTTACGCTTAATAAATTTATTATTATTATTAAACTAAAATAAACTAAGCTACCAACTCTAAACATTAGCTTATTCCATGGAGACTTTCATTGCAATGACAATTCATGGTTTCAGTGGGACTACTCCAGAATAAGTGGTTTGTGGATCATGGCCCTTAAGCCCAATCTGAACCGCTTACTCCAAGGGCATAAGGATAAAGGTTCCAAATTGGCACCTTGATTTTCAAAGGAAAGGAAGCATGAAGATGTCTCTGCCATCTAAAAAGTGATTTCATTCCACTCCTATGGCTCTTGCTAACATTCTGGATCCTGCTCTCTTCTCTGTCTGTTCTTTCCTACCCCCCTCTGGCAAAGAGAAGCCAACAACAACTATGGCCACACAGAAGGAACTCTAGTCTGCTGTACAGCTGCCAGCCTTTGAGGTATTTTTCCAGGAATGGCATGTGTGTCTGTGGCTGACATTTGGCTGCTTTCTGAGGGTTTTTGGTTTGAACTACTGAGGAATTACTGTTGGAACCACTGAGGAACTCCAGCCTGCACACAGAGACATGCTCACCCAGACAGCAGTGACGGATGAGAGAGGAAGTGCTTCATCAGGCCAGATTGTGGGAAAAGGGAAAGTCAGCCATTGAGCCCAACAGCAAATTTTCTATCACCACCCTCTCTCTTCTCCCCCCTAACCTCACCGCAGTCAGAAGAGATAAGGCTGTGAGGGAGGAGGATTGGTTTTCAGCACTGGGTTCTAAACAGAATGATTAGGCTAAGCTTGATGAATGTGTATAAAGCCATTGATATCAGGGGGCTATTGAAAAGAACAGCCTATTATTTAATGGTATCCCTATTGAAATGAATGTATCATTGTGCAGGATGTCTACATTGAGCCCAGTATGCCATGAGGTATCCGGGGTGGGTCTACAATAAAGTAAAAAATTAGAAGTTCACATGCTCTAAAGAATGCAGTATAGTGCATGCCACACTTTCCACTGACTTGACTTGGAGCCAAATCTAAGGATGACTAATAAACGGAGGCTAAAGAAGCATATGCTTCTCCTCTCCATGGATTTTACTCATTTCATACAATTTTACTCCCTCTGTATCCTTCCAGTCTGCCAATGCAGTGAAGCTGTTCTAGTGCCATTCTGCAAGACAAGGCTATGAAGGACTTGTCTACATCTTCTATATTAGTAGCTGAGTTTGCCTTTTGGTGGCACTTGTTATGTAGACTCTTTCTGTATGGCCCTATAACACAGGTTTTGCCACACCAAATCCAACTATAACTAATAAATGCTTTCCATTAGACATAGAGCAAGCCTATCAAATTTGTAATAGTGTAATGTTTCTTTGTTATGCACCCCATAATAATAATCTCTGGCCACACAACTTTGTGAATACTTGGCTTCTATTCATTGAGAAATTTATCTAAGGAATAACTAATGTTCAGTGTTTGGGCAGATCTGTAACTTTTGGAGAATACCATTCATCACATCAATGATTCAACAAATGCCAGAAATATTTATCAAATAAATTATGCAATAAATATTTTTGGCTGTTATTTGACCACTCTCTTTACATTTTAAAAATCCTTGGGTGTAAATCTTTTGTCCTTTTTCTAGAAACAGAGACCGCAGCTTTTCCCTTTCAACTCCAAAGTTTGTGGTTTTAAAGTTGCCTTAATGTGGAAAGAAGCTAGAGATGGGCTTAAACCATGGCAATATATTTGCATTCACAATTCTCCCATATTAGGAGTTGTCACAAGGAGCTAACATGGGCTTTCTTCATCTCTGCAGCCATGTGAAGAAAGATAGTATTGCTTCTCACAAGTTAATCCAGAAGAATTACTCTCTGGAGCAGCTCTCTCTCTCCAATTCTGCTCCAAAGAGTAGAGAAAAGCAGGGATTGAATAGGCCTTCCCCCGTATCTGACAACTTGTGAGCTTGCAGGGAACTGCCAGCGCAAGGAATTCAAATAGCAAGGAGTCATTGAGGCAGAGATGTTGTGTTTCCTTCCCACAAATAAGAGAGACAAAGTGGTTCAAATGCTCTCTTTTATTGGACTAACTGTTGTTGGTGGAAATAAGCAAGCTTTCGGGTCATACAGGCCCTTCCTCAGGCATGTAGCATAGCCAGTAGAATATATAAACGGAGCAAATGTAGAGCAGGTATTCCTTGCCCACTCATATATACCTGTGCTACATTTGCTCAGTTTATATATATATCTACTGGCTATGCTACATGCCTGAGGAAGGGCCCCATGTGGCCCAAAAGCTTGCTTATTTCCTCCAACAACAGTTGGCCCAGTAAAAGATAGCATTTGAACCACTTTGTCTCTCTGTCACTTAGGGCCAACACAGTGACCACACTCTGTCTACCCACAAATGGGAGAGGAAGGGGAAGAAGAACTAGAAAAACTGAAGGTTGAGGGGATAGCTGGAGACTACGGACTTCCTCCCTCCAGTGTGAATTCCTTCTGGGTTAGTATCCCCTTTCCCCATTTTAACTCCACTTCTATGCAGAGGCAATTTACTTGTTGGAACAAAGGGGAAGTTAAAGTGAGTTAGCAGGTAGTTTCCTCCAAGAAAGTTTTCCTTTGCACAAGCCATTAGAGTAAGGCTGGGCCTTCCCATAAAATCAACAAACCAAATCCCCTACAAAGGAGAATTTATTGGCCAAATATCCAAAACTGTGTAAAAGGGAGGTGCAAGGAGTGTTTCCATTACTGGAGCACAAAAGGAGAAGGATTCCTCTATATTGGTCTCTAGAGAAATCCCCTTTGCAAGGACTGCTGTACTAAATATTTGTGCTTGGTCGGGAATGCAGCATAATGAACTGATATAATGTACGAGGCAATTAGCACAAAGTAAAAACAGACGAAGTTTTTCAGCATGACTTTCCTTAATTATAATTGACTTTGTTTTAAGGATATTTAAATGTTAATGAAAATAAGGCAGACAAAACCAATCAATGGAGTGAAAATATTTTGGGTGAGCAGTCAAGCTGGGTGACGGTTTAATATTTTCCACAGTTCCTTAGACCAAAATATCACTGAGTAGCCAGTTCTACATTTATCATGGTTGGAATCTACTATTTTGGAAAAAAAACAAGCCAGTCAATTGGAACCTTGAAGGGTTTCAACAGGGTTCATCTTGTTCAAATTATCAAATGTTTATACTATTCTTCTGCAGCACAGTGATCTTTTTATTAAGTCCAAAAAGCATTTTGACTTCCAGCAAATATCATCTGGCTGGTGATTCAGGAGGAAGGAAAATAACTTGGTAAATTTTCAACATGTTACAGAAGGGACATTAGTGTTAGTCATATCATTATGATATCTTTTGGTATTTACCTTAGCTGTATTGAGCCAACTGCATTTAGAGTTACACAATGTACATGCATAACACCGTATCCTTGCTGTTCATTTTCTTAGTAATTCAGAATTAAATGCAGTCTGGAGCTAAACGACGGGACAAAAAAAACCTTTTAAGACTTCCTGTAGTAAGTGGCTACACAACACTGCTATAAACACAGTCTCCTTGATAATATTTTGTACACAACATCTGGAATCACTCTTGGTGTACTTTGCCCAGTTAGCTTGACATTTTTGTATTTCCTGGGTTTCCACGGAAGACCTGCTTCTGTGTTTTCACAACAGAAATGGAGCAGACTTTTCAATTGTTAACAAATAAAATTTGTGCTAAGTATTTTCTCATTATCTAATATTTGCATCATTCTGCGTGCATCATAGAAATATATAGGGACATTAGGGACCCAAAACCAAGTCCCATGACTGGATAAATCTAACTCGGATCCTCCTTCAGCAAGTTGCTTACATGCATACATGAGTTCCTGTATCACAACCTTTCACTACATAAGAAACAAAATGACCTGCATAGTAATTTTTTGTGTCGGTGTTCACTCTATTATGCAGCAGTTTTCAGGTACCATGAAATTGGTGACACCTTGATATCACTCACCTTAGCACTCGCACCACCAGTATAAAAGTCAAACTACCCCAATGATTTGGCCGACACATTTCAAATGATAAAGTTTCTCTAACAGTATCTCGTACAAGACATTAGTCAGACTGAGAGTCAGATTCCCCTGTACCATTTTTGCTTTCATAGGAAGAGGGTAGTTGACAGGTTTCACTAAGGCCTATCTACTGAACACACCCTGTCCAGTTTGCTATCAGCCAATCGATGCAATTCTTTCATGTGTTTTAACAATTGCTACTACTATGGAAGCTGATAATCACCTGGATTGCTTTGTGTCCTTCTGTTGGGACACCATCACTGTTAAGTGGGGAACCTGAATGCTCAGTCTGACACTATCCTGGGGTTCCTTTTGAGAACACTTAAGTAATCAGTACTAGCCTGAACCTTTGAGTTTCTGTAATAGGTAGTGTTTGGGTTGCCACCTCACTGGGATTCATCTGGGGAGGCTTGGGGTGTAATTTCTCTGAGTCATCCAGGGGCACCCTCAGTAACCTGAAGAGTTGGGGCTCCTGGGGTGATGGGTAGTGACTATGGGTAATTTCAGACGTGACGGGCCCAGAGGCCCGCCATGCTGAACCACGAACCGGGATCCGTTTCAGATCCCGGTCAGGAATTGGGCCGTCCGTCCTTTAGACGTGCCAGCCTGATTCTGGAGGGGGATCAGGGAGGGGGCGAGGCTGTGTGGTGTGGCACGATGTGCGGCATCACAGCCCCTCCCCCGCATGCTCCCCCGGCCGCCCATCTTCTGGGAGACGGGTGGGCACAGCGGCCAATTCGGCCGCTGCACCCGATCCCGTCCCGTGGTCAGGACCATGATCCGGCAGGGCTGAAGGTAACAGATGTTACCTCCGGCCCTTTCCGGATTGTGGCCAATCCAACCATGGTTGGGGCCCGATCCCACCACAATTCTGGACCTCCGGACAGCTGGAGGTCCAGAATCGTGGTCATTGTGATTCCCGCTGGAGGTTCACTGGGGTGAACATCTGGCGGAACTCACATCAGACGTTATGGGAATCACGGCCACCAGAGGGGATTCACTGTGGTTGACTGTGATCTTGTAACATCTGAAATTACCCTATGTCATAAAGAGGGTGGTCTATAGGGATTTTCCTGTCCCCTTTCCAATGTGGCCCCACCCCCTACATTGCATTGTGGTGTCACAATGCTCCCTAGCAGATGGGATTTACATCAGAAAGGGGCATGACAATCCCTTTCCCCTGCCTGTGCTAACATGGCTTTGGCCCCTCTTCATTAAAGACCGGATGGAGGTGGTAACTCTAGTTAGTTTCATGGTAGTTCCCCTATGTATGTGCCATTGCTCCCTGGTGTATATGGGTCATATGTGACTTGTAGTGGTGTGTAGGGAATCACTTACTGTTGATTGATAATATATTGTCTTTCTTTTGTGATGTGTGACAGGGTCACAGGTGACTGCCAGGGTCAGTACCCAGAGTGGAGCTGTGTCTGGTGAGAATTTGGGTGGCTGACACTTTTTAAAAAACTGCACTTAAGGGAAGAAGGGTAGCTCAGTGGATGCACCTGAGCTGGGCTGCTAAGCCAAAAGTTAGAAGCCCAGTGTAAGGCTGAGGGTAGTGGAAGAGAGAGGCTCAGAGTGGTGTGGAGTGAAGCTGTTAGAGATAGCTGTGGAGCAGAGCTGCAACTGGGTAATTGGCCAGTCGGGCACCCCATTGAATTTGGGGTACCTGACTCACCCCAGTTACATTCAGGCACCAACTGGTACCTGAACATGACCCGACTGACTACCAGACTCCCCAGGTCCCAGACTGATTCACCTCACCGGCTGGGCTGCTGCTCCTCTAGACTACTGGCTGCTCCCTGCTTCTTCCCAGTTCACGTACTGGTCAGTTGAGTGGGAAACATCTGATGAGCAGCACGCAAGCCGGAGAGAAGGAGTTCAGAGAAGCAGCAGTCCTGCTGGTGAGGTGAGTCAACCTGGGGACCCATGGGTGCCAGAATTCGTATCCTGGGGTGTACCAGGGTATCCAGGGGCATCCCAGGATGCTTCAGGACGTCCCAGTAATACTTGCATTTTGGGACACCGCACTGGGTACCCAATGAGGGGCTGAGTATCCCATCAGGTGCCCACTTGGGGTGCCCAAAAATGCACGTATTACCCACAGCTAGGTAAAGTGCTACCCGATGCAGCTCTACTGTGGAGTGCTAAAAAATGTGGGCAAGAGGGGACTGAGTGGAAGCCCTACTTTACAGATTGGAACAGCCAGTTTCAGAAACTCAACCCTGGAGAGAGAGCCTGGGTGTCAGGTGGGAATGAACCGGGATACAGGACCAGAGAGTGGGTTTGACTGGTTTGTGTCTGGTTAGGGGACTCACAGTTGTGGGAGAAGCCCCAGCAAGGCGGATTGGGAATGGCTAAAAAGGAGGTGAGGAAGCCAGACTTAACAGCACAGCTAGCCAAGCCCTGCACTTTAGAGGAGCCTCAAAGCTGTGAGCAATCTGTTCTGCGGGAATGGCAGAACTAAATTTCCCAGAACAGAGCAGAGAGGACATCTTCCAGGAGAAGTGTGTGCAGGACACTTCTACAACTTGTCTATTTGCTTTTTTGTCCTCTGTAAAAGAGAATGCTTATGAAAAATACATGGTGCAGGGCTTCACTGGAACCAATGTAGCCATGTACCATGTATTTTTCATAAGCATCCTCTTTTAAAGGGGAGGTATGGTAACCCTGTTTTGTTTTTCTATGTACTTTGCAGCTATTAGTTTTTAATATATTCTGCTATGGAATGATATAGTCTCTCAGGATTGACTTGCAACTCTTTTCCATAAACATTTTTGCCATGCTGGACAAAATAAAATTTGTTTTCCTACCAAAGAATTGCCAAGTCTGTCCATCTTAATTGCCCTACCTGGCTCTTGACGTCAGACTTTATTTACACTGCTTTTTCAAGGCTTATGATGATACTAGGTACTGAGGCTGCTGGTCTAGAAGTCAGTCAATGCCACATGACCTCAGGCCCTCAGTCTCCAAACCCCAGCAAGGATGTGGCTATTATAGGGGCAGGTGGTGCAGCTGCACTGGGGAGTGCCTGGAGACTCACAAGCCTGGAGGCCCACGCTTTCTGGTGCAGCTGCATTCCCTGCCACCAGGATGAGGCAGATGGGTGGAGGGAGAGGTCCCCATTCTGCACCAGAGCCTACACCACTGCCCCTCAGCCCACATAGAAGAGCTCACAGTATGGTACCCAGCACATACAGCAAGTCCTCTCCACAGTGCCCTCATTGGGTGCTGCTGGTACTTTGGCTGCAGGTGGCAGGGCAGTAGCAAAGCTGTGCTAGACAGTCAAGAGGAACTGGGGAATATCAGTGCTGGTTCTTGTAGTTACTAGTTTCAGCAGTAGTGCTACTTCAGCAGCCACTACCTTGGAGAAGTGTCCTGATTCTCCCTGGATAAGTGTCTGGCCCTATGGTGGAGGCTGGTAGAAGAGTCCCATGTGCTTCCTTGCCATCTCAACACAGTGACATAAGATAAGGCAGAAATCAGTCAGCAATGTTTAGACATCTCCAGTTATCCCTTTATTACAGACAGAGATCACAAAGGGAAACATCACTGAATAATTCTGGGGCAATAATATTCCATTTTCTTATCTCAATATTAATACTTCCTTTTGGAGTTTCAACAGCGTGCAAATGCAGAATTTATTGGATTTTTTGACCATGTTAGCAGAGGCATAAGAGAAAGAATCTCTGTGACAACTGTGACCGGCAGAAAATTAATTAGAATTCTGACTCGCTAGTGCTAGTATCTTAGGGCTCTTTGCTTCTTTGGTTTAAATTGTATTAAACTCTTTATTAAACAGATCAGGCAGCTTGGCACTGGAATCAAGCCTAAATCTGCATCTGGATTTTCCTATTAAAAGTAGAGAGAGCAAAAGGAATGTTAAATCCTTTTAATCCAATATCTAAAATGTTCTAGCCAAGGCACAGAAAGTGTTTTTTTTTTAAATGTGATTTTTAGTATTTCCCATCCTTAGTTCACAATGTTGTTTTAATTGAGTCTTTAAACATGTTTTTTTTCTCTCCTCTAGGAATTGCCTGGCTTTTTTGTGGCCAAAATTAATGTTTTCCTTGTATTCGGACAGGACTGAAATTGACACGAAAAATTTTGTTTAACAACAATTTATGCAGCTCTTTGCATGTGAAAGCATCCTTGCTGGTGCAGCCGTATCATCAACTCTGTTAGCATTGCTCTGGGAATAATGCCCTATTAGTTAACTTCTGAATCAAAGCCAGGAGATACGGCCTTGAACATTAAGCCCAATTCTCTTGCAGAAGTGTAAAAATTGGAACTAACTAACCCTTTGGAAGTCAGTAGCATTACATCAGGAAGAGGGGGATCAAATTTGTTGCTCCCAGGCACTTACATAAATAGAGACTGTCTTCTAAAGCACTAGTTTTAAAAATCTAAACAAATCTGGAACCTACTTTTTAAAAATCCAGGACCAGGAATGGTCAGGCGGCGGCAGCAGCTGGGCGGGCCTGATCCTGGCAGCCACAGAGGCAGGGAGACAATCCCAATGGTGGCAACAGAAAGCAGTGGTAGTAACAGGGAAGGAACGGACCGGAGGCTGCCATGAGGTGTGTGGAAGCAGCTGGAGACAGGAACCAGGGAGGCAGGAAAGCTGCAGGAAGCCATGTCCCTCCTCTTCCTATCCTCCCCCACCCTCAGTGGCACACGTAGCCAGAGCAAGTGGCAGGAGGGGGCACAATGTAGCTGCACCTGGCCTCTCCAGGTTGCCCTGGGCCCCCCTGAGGACCCACTGATCGAAAACCAGTGTTCTAAAAAACCATTCATAAGCCCTTTTCACACAGACCACTAACACTGATAAAATAGGTGTTATGTTTTATTATACATGTTGCAGGGCTTCAGGTGTGCTCTATGGGTGCCCTGAAACATGTATAATAAAATGTAACACCCATTTTATCAGTGGGTATTTTCAGACGTTACGAGATGACACTCAACCATAGACAATTCCCTGTGGTGGGGAATGCCCTCGTAACGTCTGTTGGGGAACCGGAAGTCCCCCCCCCCCGATGTTAACCATGCTCAATCCCCACCGGGAATCTCATTCACCATGCGATCGGCTGGACTGGTGGGGCCGGCATCGATCGCGTGGTGAATGAGATTCCCGGCGGGGATGAAGGGGCCCGTCATGTCTGGACGGCGATCATGGCCCGGAATCCCCGTCGGGATTCCGGGCCGTTGTCATTTCGGGCGGGCGCTGTGGCTGCATTGGCCACAGCACCCGCCCGTCTCCCTAGAGGGCGGGTGGTGGGGGACCGTGGGGGGGCGGGGGCATGCGGCTGCACATTGCGCTGCATGGCCCCATCCCCTCCCCAATTCCCCGCCAGGATCCCCCGGCATGTCTGTTGGCCGTGCTGGATTGATCCCGGTGGGGAATCATTTGGGTGATTCCGGGATGGGGCAAATGCCGCCCCGTCTCGTCTGAAATCACCCACTGTTAGAGTGTCTGTCTGAAAAGGGCCATAGACACTCAGTAGGAGTTTTTACTACTATCTTCATTGGTGCATTATTCAACTGTTATGAATACAGGCCTTTTGCAATGTCCCGTTTGAGCACCTCCATGAATATACATTTTAAGAAACTTTTCACCTGGGTCAGGTTTAATTCCTTCCTCTCAGCAGTTCTGGAGGGTCGATACAAGGGAGTCCCCTACCAAAATTGTACTTGCCTTTGTTCAAATCAGTGTAGCGTATTCTATTGCACTGTGAATTATATTTGGATTGTCGAGCCGAGTGAATGTGTCCCATCATTGATTTCTGGGCAGGGAAACTGGTTTTTATGTCCAGACACTGTTGATTGCTAAATGTCCTTACATTACTTTAGCAGTAGCAAAAATTTTGATTGTGGTTGTCAAAAAGAGGAAAACCTTTGTGAATTTTTAAATATGTCTATATTTTTCTTAAATAATCTTTGTGCGTATATTTTGTAATATTGTTTCTGTTTAATTGTGTGGGTTATACTTTTTGTAATGGCCTGCGGCTATACAATTAAAAGTAATTCATTAATTATTCATTCATTCATTGGGAGCCATTCCAAAAGGATGCCTGTTAAAAATAAAGAGGTTTGGGTTCCCATTAATCTTACTTAGCATGTACGTCGCAAACCCTTTGAAGTATATGGCAAAACTCTAAATGATTTTAATATGAGCCAGATCTACGCAAGTTTAAGTAAGAGCAGAATCTGGCTAGTGATGTATTTTTATATACAATGGCTCCACTTCACTGGGGTGCTGGTAAAAGGGACAGGCACTTAAATGGAATCAAACTTTGGTAATGGTTCTTTCCAATGCTAGGATTGTGAATATTTATTTATTTATTTATTTATTTATTCGATCTCTGAGCCTCCCCCTCCTACCACAGTAGGTTGGGGCAGCATACAACAAAACTAAAACTCCTAAATAAAACAAAACATAACAACAATAAAAATATAAACAATAAAATATAAAATCTATAAAACTAAATCAGGTGGTGCCACAACAACCCTCAGTCCTACCAGCATGAATGATGGTGGTCAGATCCATGTCTAAGACATACGGCCTAAGCCGATGCACCAGATGTAATTGGTGGAAAGCTCCCTTCACCAAGGTAGGTGTTTTTAAATGAGATGCTACCATGCATGGCAACCTAGAAACCACTCATCCAACTGCCCATCTGAAGGTAGTGCGGGGGAATGTGCACTCCCGTGAGCCACACAGCACCCATTCATGGCCAGTCACGGTGCACTGCCGAAAAATCCAGAGTGCGCCATGCAGGGCAAGCCAAAAAAGTGCGTGGCAATGGGTGCCCATGCATCCTCTACCTGTATGAACTGGGATGGCCACTCATGTCAGCAGACCAGTCCCAAGCTCATTGTCACTGTGGGAAGGGGACACGGCCTTTGCAAGTCACAGAAATTAGCCATGAGCTCTGGGGAATCTGGTTCCCCAGCACTCACACCCAGGACATGTCAATTTCAAAGACCAGCCCAATATGCTTCTCCCTCCTCCATGGTTCATAGCAAGGGGAGTGCGAGGCAGCTGCCATGGTAGCCACTCTGGGAGCCGCCCGCAGCCTTGCCACTCAGTGGTCACGGATGCCTCTCCCCCAGCCGTGCTCATTTGAAATCACCCTAAGGCTGCCTCCTTTAACTAGAACAGTCACTTTTTGGACCTATATCTCCTGAGGTATACTGGTGAAGAGACTTCTGCTGGACTCACCGTCAAAGAAACCTGACATGCAAAATTAAAGTACCTTCAAATTACTGTGGAATTGATGGAATTACTCTGTACTGACTCCAGACAAGAGAACCCCTCTTGTGTCATATATGTATGGGCTAAAATTTATTTTAAAAAATGTTTGAAAAAGAAATCAAGCAAATAGTGTTTGAATATCAAAAGCTTTCAGGTCTGTTTTACATGCCGGAATCTAATGTTGGTATTAGTATTGACCTGCAAAGCCCTAAATGGCCTGGGCCCTGATTATCTGTGAGTTCGCTTCGCCCCCCGTGCTCTGGACAGACTGTAACAGGGAGGCACTGGGCGCCCCTGTTCCAAGGAGACAGCAAGAGCTGTCTCTTTAAGAGAGAGTGGCCAGGCGGCGGCTCCGCAGGCGGCGAGGGTTTAAAATCCACCACCTGTAATTGAAATGGAGTGGACGCCATGGGGAGACTGGCCAGTGGCAGCTGAGGCTGCACCATGGGAGGGGCCAGACCTGGAAGTGGGGAAGGAAGTGCTGTGGGGCTCAGAGAAGGAACCGAGGCTCGGAGGAGGAGCCCGACACAAGGATCTGGCGGAGATAGCTGTGACCCTGAGAGGTCAACAAGGAGCCAAGCGGGAGCCATGGGGTTGAGAGACCCAGGAACTGTGAATTGCCCAGAAGGGCTAGGCTAGAAGAAGCGGGGACACCCACTGAGCTCCCCGGAGGGGGAGACTCTACAGACTCCAGTGAGGAGTCAGGACTGGGGCAGGAGTTACCCCCCAGGACAGGGAGGAGAAGGGCTGTGTCCCCAAGCTGTGACCCCGGAAAAGGGACTTTTGCCCCAAGAGGGGCTATGTCCCCGGATAGGGGCTGAGACCTCGAGAAAAGGGGCTGCATCCCCAGATGGAGAATCCCTAAGTGAGGGGCAGGTGTACGGCCCCAAGAGGGCCAGGGAGAGTCCCTGAGAGATTGCCCTGAGTAGTGGGAAGGGGCTGAGACACCCCAAGTGGGGTGGAGTCCCCGAGAGATTTCTCTGAGTAGTGGGAAGGGGCTGAGAAACCCCGAGAGGGGCAGAGTCCCTGAAAATTTCCCTGAGTATTGGGAAGGGGCTGAGAGACCCCAAGAGGGGTGGAGTCCCCAAGTACAGGTAGGGGCTGTGACTCCAGGAGGGGCTGCATCCCCAGATGGGGTTACCCTGAGCGAGGGGCAGATGTAAGACCCCCAAAGCGGGCCAGGGTAAGGAAATAAACAATGTTGAAATGTTGGGCTGTGTTGGTGTTGCTTCCCATCACCCCAAAATGGATCCCCGGCAGGCGGAGCCTGCTACACAGACCCTTGTGGTCGGCTGGGTTCACCTCCCTTGGAGTCCCCCAGGTATCCTGGTGTGTGTGTGTGGTAATAATGAGGGGGGGCATTCTCTGTCACTGCACCACAGCTGTGGAACTCCCTCCCAATGGAGGTCCGCTTAGCCCCAGATCTCCCCTCTTTCTGAAGACAGTGTAAGACCTGACTGTTCCACCAGGCTTTTGGCGAGGGTGAAGGGGGGGAGGGTTGTTGTGGCTCTGCCTGATTTGGTTTTATGGATTTTATATTTTATTGTTTATATTTTTATTGTTGTTATGTTTTGTTGTATTTATGTTTTAGTTTTGTTGTACGCCGCCCCAAGCTACTATGGTAGGAGGGGGCGGCTAAGAAATCTACTAAATAAATAAATAAAATAATGTGGGGTCTGTAGTAATATCTTTTAAAATGTGACTTATGGGTTCTATGATTTCTGCAAACTATTCTACAGATATGAGAGAGAGAGTGGCCTGAGCTAGGTCTCAACAGCTCATGGTTCTGTTCCTCACTCTGGTACATGCTCCCTGTGAAACTTTCAGCAAGCCATTCAACATGCAATTAAATTTTTTTAATTTTATTTTATTTTATAAAATAATTTGCTACCCCACTCCTCCTGCTCCATGCAGCTCGGGGCAGCTTACAACATTAAAACACATAAAATCAGTAAAAACCAAATAATACAATAAAAAGAGAAGGCACAGAACCAACCCCTCCTTCCCAGCCCCCCATCCCACCCCAGATCTCCCTTGCCAAAAGCCAGGAGGAACAGACAGATTTTACACATATGACGGAAAGAGGGGAGATCCGGGGCCACCTGATCCTCCACCGGGAGGGAGTTCCACAGCCTAGGTGCGGCCACCGAGAATGCACTCTCCATAGTGGCCCCTCTGGCCACACAGGGGACCTAGAGAAGAGGGTTCCCAGTGGACCATAGCTGCTGCTCCAGACTTCAGAGAGCAAGGGGGTCCTGCAGGTAAGTCGGGCCAAGGCTGTATAGGGCTTTATAGGTCAAAAAGTTATCATGGCTGACCTTGTTCCATCTGGGTATTCTGTGCAGCATCAGAGAGACCGGGGGAGGGGGGCAGTGGGGAGGCAGTGTAGCAAATGATTTTATAAAATAAAATAAAAATTTTAAAATTGCATGTTGAATGGCTTGCTGAAAGTTTCACAGGGAGTCAACATCAAGCGATGGTTTCTTGAGCAGGGGCTGCACCACCACCTCTTTAAGGCAGCTTGGCCCCCGGTCCCCCCCCAAGGGAGGCATTGACCACCCCCGCCAGCAATGGCCCCATCATCTCCCAGTCCAGTCCCAGCCAGGATGGACAAGGGTCCAGTTCAAAAAAGGTAGCCCTAACAGCCCCAAGGGCATCCTCTGCATCAGTAGGGGTCACCAACCAAAACTGATCCCACAGACATGGACAAGGCAGGGCTTCCATAGCCTCTAATGGCCCCATTGCAGGAAATGCGGTGTCAAAACCATGGTGAATCCAAGTGATTTTATCTGCAAAATAATCCACAAACAAGTCACAGCGGGCACTGAAGCTGGACTGACCAGCCCCCACACTACCCGGAACAGCTCTGCTGGACGGGATTTAGAGGATACTATGAGGGCAGCAAAGAACTCTTTCTTTTCTGCCCGCATAGCCATGGCATAGGCTCGTAAACTCACTCTATGCTGCAACCTGTTGGCTTCAGCACATGAGCGGCACCACCGTCGCTCCAATTGCCTTCCCTCCTCCGAAAACCAGGGAGGCTGATGTGTGCCCGGAGAGAGGCCTGCAGGATGTAATGGTCCATCCATGACAAGGACACAGGTGATATCTTCCCCACCAACGGACCCCCCACCTCAAGGCCGGTGCAAAACACAAGGTCTAAGGTATGTCCCCCCGGTGCGTTGGGCTGCTAACCATCTGGGACAGGCCCATGGTTGCCATGGTGGTCATGAACTCATGCTCTGCACCCCTAAGATTGGTGTCGGCGTGGATGTTGAAGTCCCCCAAGACTATCGTCTTCAGGGACCGCAACACTACCCCCGACACCAGATCTGCTAGAGCATGTAGGGAGGCCACCATACAGGTAACTGTCCCCTGCCAAATAAAACGCCAGATGGAGACCCTCAATACCTACTATGGATTGCATTGGATACCTCCGAACAGCCCAACCCTCCCTAAAAATCATGGCTACACTGCCATGACAGGATCAGTGAGATAAAATGTTTAAATAAATCAATAAATCAATCAATCAATAAATAAAAACCCAATACCTTGAATCGGGCTCAGAAGACTATAGGCAGCCAGTGCAGAGTCTGGCGCACCGGTGTAAAGTGCTCATGGTGACCTGTCACGGTAAGTAGACGGGTCGCGGTGCTGCATTCTGCATTAGCTGCAGTCTCTGTACCATCACCATAGGTAGCTCACGTAGAGCACGTTGCAATAGTCCAATCTCGAGGTAATGAAAACATGGATGATGGTGGCCAGGTTACTATCTGAAATGTACGTCCGAAGCCGTTTCACTAGATGTAATTGGCAAAACGCATTCCTCACCACAGCCCCCACCTGGGAATCCAGGCGAAGCTGTGGATCGAGGATCACGGCCAGACTACGGACCTAGGATACCAGTGGAGGGCAGATCCCATCAATGATGGGAGCCACCACATCCACTGCCCTCCCCATCACCATCACCTCCATCTTGTCGGTATTTAGCTTCAGTCAGCTCGCCCTCATCCAATCCCCGAGAGCCTCCAGACATCAGGTAAGTACCGAGAGTGCTGGGTCTGGGTCAGAGGAAAATGAGAGGTAGAGTTGGGTGTCATCAGCATATTGATAGCTCTGCACCCCATACTATCTCATGACCTCGCCAAGTGGCTACATATACACGTTGAACAAGAGCGGGGACAGAATAGAATCTTGTGGGACACCACCCTTGAGGTCCTGTGGAGATGAATAATGATCCCCGAGCACCATATGCTGAGTCCTCCCAGTTAGAAAGAATGGAACCAGTCAAGGATGATACTGGCCACTCCAGTTCGATCTCGCAAGCGAGTCACCAACATCTCATGGTCACTGGTATCAAAAGCATCCAACAGAGCTAACAAAATTAACAGGGTTGATGAACCCTGATCTAATTCACGGCGAAGGTCGTCGACCAAGGCCACATCTGCAGTCTCCGTGCCATAGCCCAGACGAAAACCGGACTGAGAGGCATCCAGATAACCAATGCGGTAGGTGCCCCTGCAGCTGCTGGGCCACAACCAGCTCAATAACCTTCCCTAAAAAGGGAAGGTTAGAGTCTGGCCGATAACTGGCGAGGAAATAAACATCAAGTGGTGTGTTTTTTATCAAAGGCCACACCACCACCTCTTTGAGGCAGACCGGCACTCTGCCCTCCTGAAGGGAGGCATTGATCACCCCTGCCAGCAGCAGCTCCACCGTCTCCTGGCTGGCCTTAACCAGGCAGGACGGGCATGGGCCAAGTTCACAAAAGGTGGCCCTAACAGTCCCAAGGACATCCCCTGCCCCTGCCAACACTGACTGAAATTGATCCCACAAAACTGGACATGGTGAGGCTTCAACAACCTTTGTTTTACCCACTGCAATAACTGTGGCGTTGAAGTTGTGGTGAATCCGAGCAATTTTCTCTGCAAAATAATCATAAGAACATAAGTAGTCAGACCAATGGTCCATCAAGCCCAGCATCCTCTCCTCCAACAGTGGCCAATCTCGATCGCATGGGAAAAGAACCAACAGTCACAATGGGCAATTCATTCCCCCCTGTTCACTCCCAGTTCCCGACAATAAGAAATTCATCCCGTAAGCTACTTGGTTAATAGCCATTAATGGACCTACTCTCTAAGAACTTATCCAGTCCTTTTTTAAACCCAGCTATACTACTGGCCATGACAAAGTCCTCTGGCAACAAATTCCATAGGTTAATTATGCGTTGAGTGAAAACGTACTTTTATTTGTTTTAAATTTGCTGGCAGCTAGATTCATGGAGTGTCCCTGGTTCTAGTACTATTCGAGAGGGTAAATAACTGTTCCCTATCTACTTATTCCACACCACTCAAGATTTTATAAACCTCTATCATGTCCCCTCTCAGCCTTCTTGTCTCTAAGCTGAAGAGACCCAGCTTGTCAAGCCTCTCTCTGTACGGAAGCCATTCCATACCCTTTATCATTCTCTTTGCCCTTCTCTGTACCTTTTCTAGTTCCGCTATGTCTTTTTTGAGATGGGGCGACCAGAACTGCACACAATATTCCAGGTGTGGTCACACCATCGATTTGTATGAGGCATTATGACATCCTCAGTTTTATTCTCTATCCCTTTGCGAATAACTCCTAACATTCTGTTTGCTTTTTTAACTGCTGCTGAACACTGGGCTGAGGATTTCAGTGTATTGTCCTCAATCACTCCCAGATCCTTTTCCTGAGTGGTAACTCCTAGCTTAGTACCCAGCACTGTGTACTCATAGTTTGGGTTATTTTCCCCCTATGTGCATCACTTTGCACTTGTCCATATTAAATCTCATCTGCCATTTAGATGCTCAGGCACCCAGTCTCATAAGATCCTGTTGCAGTTCTTCACAGTCTGCTCGTGTTTTAACTAACTTGAATAACTTGGTGTCATCTGCAAAATTTGATCACCTTACTCTTAACGCCCTTTTCCAGATCATTCATGAATACATTAAACAGCACCAGTCTCAATACAGATCTCTGGGGCACACCACTTTTTACATCTCTCCACTGTGAAAACTGACTAGTCAGTGAAACAATCATCGAACATGTCACAGAGGGCATTAGATAACTCCAATTCTAGGAGGACGGAGGACGGAACAACACACACCCTCACCACCTGGAAAAGTTCAGCTGGATGAGATTTTGCAGAGGTTATATGGGCAGAAAAAAACTCCTTTTTTGCTGCTTTTAAGCTACAGCATAGGCTCGACATAAACTGGCTCTATGTTGCAATCTGTCAGCTTCAGCATGCAAACGGCGCCACCGTCACTCCAACCACTTCCCCTCCCGCTTTGGTAGCCTCAGGCTTTCTGTAAACCATGGAGGCCTGAGAAGTCATCGCCGAGAGAGCGAACGCCTCGGAGCCATCTGGTCAATGGCCTCCAACAGCAAGGTATTCTATAAAGCCACGAGGTTACTAAGCGGGCGGTCATCAAGCTCAGAGGGTAACTCCCCAAGATCTTTCCAGAACCTCTCAGGATCCATTTGTCTCTGGGGGCAAACCATCCAAATCGGTTCTACCCTCCACCCCTGGGGTGATGAGCTAAGGCAACCAATACCACCAAAGGAGAAACCTCTTTTGAAAATCTCAGCCTTTATCACTCTGTGCCTCGGTCTGAAACCTCTTAATCCTTCATCTGATTTGTTTTCCTAGAGGAGGGATGGAGAACCTTTGACTAGTGGGCCAAATCTTGCCTGTAGCTATTTTTTTTATTTGGCCTTCTCCAGATCTGGCCTCTGAAGTGCTGAAACAATGAGCTCAGGAAAAAGGAGCAGTGATGAGGGCATGAACTCAAAGACAGGGGATGGATCTATGATCTAGATCCAGGATCTCGGTCTTCCTCCATCCTGAGTACATCTTAAAGCATTCTTGCTCCCTAACTCCTAAGCACCCCCAGAGACCTTGTACTCATTTTCACAGTAGTCCACAGGAAGGAAAAGATCCCCCATCTTTGTCCTAGACTGTAAGTTTATCAGGTCAGGGACTGTTATTTCTATATGTTTATATAGTGTCTATCATAATGGGGTTCAAATCTCAGTTGGGGCTTTTGTTTCCTGCTACAATGCAAATATAATAGCAATAATGTCTCACTTCAACAGCTGTGTTGTGTAAACTTCCTCGCATCTATCCATTATTTAGTCATAACCAGGAAATACAATACAAAAGAGTATCAGTGCACATTTTTGATGTGTGTTCAGTTTTAAGGTAATTGCTAGCATTGCATTTGTCTTATATAAACACTACAAGCAGCAGCCGTGGTTATAAAACCCAGATTAACTGTCTAGGGTAAGGTTACAGAAGCACTTTTCATATAACTCCCTTGTTATTCTAAAGAAATGGCTGCTTCAGTTTTGCAATGGATGGGAGTAGAGAAATGGCAAAGTGGTGGCTGTTAACATCTGGATGTTGAAGTGTTTGAAACAAAACTTCCATTAGCTCTTCTGCAAAGTAGCTGGATTAACGTTTTACTTGCTCACTGCACAACTATGCATCTTGCAGTTAAACAGAGGAAATAGAGTACTGTCAACTTCTGTCCATGCTGAAGCCTTGCAGCTGCTGCCTTCACTCATTTAACAACTGTTGCCCCCAAAGGCAGACCAGCTCCAGAGGAAAAGGGTGTGAGGACAGAGTGCTGAAGCTTTGGTCTGTCATACACAAGCCTGCTGAGAAAAATGTGGGGCCCCATCCCATCCCATCCCACCCATCATACATTCGGAAATAAGTTTCTACAGATCATACTTGCACTTTATTTACACATATGTTACCTGCCATTATTATTTTACTTATCATATTTTAATGTAGACTAAGATAGAAGATTGTTGTCATGTTGGGTGTGGCATAGAGCGTGGAGGTCCAGGACAGTTGTTCCTCCACTCCTCTTCTTTTGATGCCTGCACACATGTATGCACACAACTCAGAGGAATTTCAGATAAACAAGTGGGTTTGTATTGTACTAATTAAAAGGTATAAATGTGCCATTGGGTGAAAACAACCAAGACAGTAGCCTGCAAGTCACCAGCTCATCAGTTCAGTGGCCACCAGATGTTCACCCACTGCTGCCTCTGGCCAGGTGGTTGGCTGTTACCGGACAGATTGTCTGGAGAAGGTTGGCAATGTGGCACGAACTAAGGCTTGTCCAGGAAGGTTAATCTGGGCTAACATGCACCCTTCCCCCTGTTAGGCTCTGCCCAGCCCTGCCATGAGGCAAGGTGTGGGCCCGGAGGCTCCTCCAGGCCCCCCATATCAGCTGTTTGGCAGTTAGGGTGAGTGCACTACTCCCCCCCCCCGAACAGCTGTTTGGAGGCTGCTTCTCTTGAGGGCCCGATCCTGCCTGCCCCATGTCAGCTCCTCAGCTGACCCATGGCATGGAGGGACTTGTGACAGCAGCCCCCTGTTGTGGGGTGGGGGGGAGCTGCCTATTTGAACTGCTCTCCCCACCGGCCCAAAGTGTGGCAGCTGTAGTGACCCTCTGTGGGGTGGCCAGGGGATCCGGCTTGCCCCTGTCTCATTTATTTCCACCCAACAATTGAAAGCTGAGGAAACTGAATAGCTATTTTTCTAAATAGCCTGAAAGGCTTTTTCACTCCCCCTTACAGAATCACACTCTAGGTTGCATTGGAATAGGAATGCTTACAAATCTTTTATATTTGCAAACGTTTTATTCACAGAGGTGCAGTACAGCAGTCGCTCTGCAACTGGAAGCCAAGAGCTTGCTCTGAAACTGCAAACCCACAAAGCACAAAGGGCATATTTGTTTTTTTAGAGTATAGACCAGCATATCCTGAGGGTTCAGGGTGCATTTTTATTCAATAAAAATAAGAATATAAAACCCCTGTACAAATCTATCTCCAGGGACTAGCAGCTAATAATCTGCTGTGCTTCACAGACCACATTTTGGGATCTATTGGTGTAAAATGTTACCCTATGGAGTCAGAAGCATTTTCTACAGGGGTAGAGTAAATTTTTAAATATATATATCCAATGGTCCATCTTAGCCAGTATTGTCACAACCAGACACAGCAGCAGGGTTTCAAATCCAGCTCAGACCTCACCCAGGAATGCTATCCCAAACTCTCCAGGATCCATGACAGAGGCCTCACCCAGGCATGCTACCAGGAATTCTTCCTGAATCAGATGCAAGGGATTGAACTTGGGACCTTATACAGGCAAAGCATGTGCTCTATCACCTGAGCCACAGTCCACATTGCAAAGTTATTGAGCAGCCACCAAGAACGCCTCTCTGCATGCCTTTATTGTACAGACTTGGTGCACTGATAGAATAACCTAGAGGCTGGTCTTGGCAGACCTTAGAGGTTGTAAAGGAGCATAGGGGAAGAAACAGTTTTTGTGTTGGTCAGATATTTAATGTCAGGATGCAAGCCATGAGATGGGGACAGACCAGGACAAGAGTCCAAACAAAGGCAAGAGTTGGAGACTAGCACAGCATTCAAACCAGGTGTCTGGTTCATAGAGGCAGGCGAGAGGTGTAGTCTGATACCAGCAGTATCAAAATCTAGGGAATCAGTCCTATTAGGGTCCAAAGAGGGACAGGATAAGCTGGGCCACAGGAGCAAAGTATGGATGTTTTAGAGTCAGGCCTCTGTATAATTGTTCAGGAGTCGGACAGGGGTTTGCTGTGACCCAGGAAGCTATGTAGGAGTCCCTGGCCCATCAACGTGTGGGTCATCAGTGGCCAATCAGGAACCTGGCAGAGTTGAGCCAGGCTTGTAAGAGGCTATGGGGCTGTGGTTCCACTACATACCACAGTAGTTAACCGAGTTACTACCCAGTTAACCAATTGGATATCTGAAATTTTGGTTAATAACCAAGTTTACAAAATTAACTATACATTTCACTTGTAATAGATTCTGGTGGGAACGAAATCACAATTTACTGTGGTCATAGACATTTCCAGGGACTAGCAGCTAATCGTCTCCTCATGGAGAGTGAGGTGGTCTTGCAGATAGGCAGGGCCCAGACTGTTTAGGACTTTATAGGTTAAAACCAACACCTTGAATCGGGCCTGGAAAACCACCGGGAGCCAGTGCAGAGAACGGAGCACTGGTGTAATATGCTCCCGGCCCAGTCCCACTAGGAGACGGGTCGCCTCATTCTGTACCAGCTGCAATTTCCAAGCCATCACCATGGGTAACTCCACGTAGAGTGCATTACAGTAGTCTAGTCGAGAGGTGGTGAAAGCATGGATGCCTGTGGCCAGGTCAGAGTCTGAAACAAATGGCAAAAGCCATTGCACCAGATGCAACTGGCGGAAAGCACTCCTTGCCACAGCCTCCACCTGGAGATCCAGGCGGAGCTGTGCATTGAGGAGCACCCCTAGACTCCGTACCTGGGAGTTCAATGGAGGACAGACCCCATCAATGATGGGGGCCACCAATTCCATCACCTTACCCACTAACATCACCTCCATCTTGTCAGGATTCAGCTGCTGTTGATTAGCTCTCATCCAATCCCTCACAGCCGTCAGACACCGAGTAAGCACTGAGACTGCCAGGCCTGGGTCGTTGAAAAAGAGATGTACAGTTGGGTGTCATCAGCATAATGATGACACCATACACCAAACCCCTAATCACCTCGCTGAGTGGCTGCATATACACGTTGAACAGGAGAGGGGACAGAACAGAACCCTGCGGAACTCCACACGAGAGGTCTCGGTATGATGAAAAACAGTCCCCAAGAACCACCCGCTGGGTTCTTCTGGTCAGGAACAAGTGGAACCATTCAAGAGCAGTCCCACCCACTCCTGCACAGTCCCGCAGGCGTGTCACCAACATCTCATGATCAACAGTATCAAACACAGCCAACTGATCTTACAGGATCAGCAGGGTCGAGTGACCCTGATCCATATCTCGGTGCAGGTCATCTACCAAAGCCACAAACACAGTCTCAATGCCATAACCAAGATGAAAGCTGGACTGAAAGAGATCAAGAAAACCGATGAGCTCAAGATGCCCCTGAAGCTGCCGAGCCACTACCCATTCAATAACCTTCCCTAAAAAGGGAAGGTTACAGACAGGCCGATAGCTGGCAGGGGAGCCAGTGTCAAGTGATGGTTTCTTGAGCAGAGGACGCACCACTGCCTCCTTGAGACAACTCAGCACTCTGCCCTCCCGCAGGGAGATGTTGACCACTCCAGCCAGCAACGGCCCCATTGTCTTCCGGCAGATCTTAACTAGCGAGGACGGGCAAGGATCTAATTAACAAGTGGCCCTGACCTCCCCAAGAACATCCACTGAATCAGCAGGCGTCACTGACTGAAACTGATCCCAGAAAACCGGACATGACGGGGCTTCTATAACCTCTGATTCCCATAGTGTAATAAATGCTGCGTTGAAATTGTGGTGAATACAAGCAATTGTGTCCACAAAATAATCCACAAACATGTCACAGCTGGCAGTAGATGACGCCACTCCAAGGTTGAGGGAGGCCGGACTGACTAGCCCCCGCAATACCCAGAACAGCTCCGCTGGACAGGATTTTGCGAACGCTATGAGGGCAGCAAAAAACTCTCTCTTTGTTGCCCACATAACCACGGCATAGGTTCGTAAATTGGCTTGTAAATTGGCTCCTCGGAAAACCAAGGAGGTCTACGGAGCTGCTGCCTGGGCAGCGGACGCCTAGGAGCCGTCTGATCAATGACTTCCATCATCAAGGTGTTCCACAGCACAACGAGGTCATCGATGAGATGGTCATCAAGGTCAGAGGGTATCACAGCCATACGGACTTGTTTTGGCTTTTAGCCAAAGCAAACTTATTCTGACCTGTACTCATTATGAGTATGGTTTGGCTGATATTGGAAAGTGTTGCTTTCTTTACATTTGTGTGCATAAATTGACTCCTTCTCCTGGTCCTCCTCAATTTATTTCCCTGGTAGGGAGAGGCCACCATAGGGTGTGCTGGTCTATAAAATTAACAGAGCAAAGCATGAATGCTCACATACTGTGAACCTGGAAAACAACTGTACAAATCAGCATCTCATAGCAGACTCTTGTCAAGAACCTATGGGGTGAACTAACCTAGTGAAGGAGGAGTGAACCTAGTGAAGGAGGAGGGTCTTGGGGACAGAAAGGCCTGCTCGCTTGTACAGTCCAACTCCTCACAAGAGACAGTGAGCAGAATAGAAACCCCAGAATAGATGTTCCCTCAGGATCGAATAATTGGCAATGCCACAGAGCTGAGGCCAAAAATCATCAGTAGGAATTACCTCGAGATCTAGCCAGTGAAAATCTCTCAAGGGTGAAAGAAGACTTAAGCAGTAGAGGGTGACACAAGTTAGTAAACAGTTGATGTCACAAAACCAGAGAGAAACACCACACAGACAACAAGTATTCAGGCAATGTCAGGACTGCTGCCCATAGGAGGGCTCACCCTCAAGGGAGTCCCCCTCAGCAGCAGCAGGAGCAGGCTGGGGGTTCCACGCCCCCTTCGGGGCCACAGGTTCTGGAGCGCTCGGCGGGGCCGCCAACCGCCAAGTCAGAGCTTCGGCCAGTGGCCACGCCCCCGATGTCAGGACACACTTTGGGACTCCCCCGCCCCTATTGCGGCGCTCGGAGCGCCTGAGAGGACGCACAGGGGTGGGGCCTGGGGCTTAAGAACCAGCGCCACTCAGGCAGCAGCACTGGTGATTCGTGAGAGACCAGCCCCCCACTAGAACTGTTGCTTGTTGCTCTGCTTCTGGAACGCTTGGCCTTTAGAGTTGTGTGCTTGGACCTCCCTCCCCTGGAATCTGGACGACATCTGCAAGTGCAAAGGATTGGCTTGCCTGAGTTAAGTGTGTGTTCCCCTGTTTCCCCTTCCCCCTCCCTGGGCTGCCTTCTCCTTCCCTGCGGGAGTTTCCCCTTCTTCCCTTCTCCTGTGGGACTCCCTTCCCTATCCCCCCAGCACAATACCCCACATTGACCCTTACCCGCCTCCTTACCCCGGTGTGCGATCAGGAGTGTAGGGGCAGACCTTGGCTTCCCAGTGCTTACCATGCCCTATGATGATAGGGGTCTGTTCTCTTTAAGTAGAGGTGAAGACCCACATTCTATCCTGATGGGCATTCTTCGTGTAGGGCACGTGCCCCCCTTCCTGGGAATCAGCCTTGGTAATGTGTGGGTCAGTGTACTTGCTTCCCTAATTCCCCCCACCCCGGTCACAGGCAAAGGAAAAGAGAAGGCAGCAAGGAACTGCAGAAGGACAGCAAATAGACAGCACATATAACAAGCTAAGGGAAACAGGGGTGAAGGAGATCATAGGGGTGCTAGGAGGGAAGGGACAACCCACAAACAACAAGCAGTCAAGGCTAAGAGAGGAAGGGCTAAGACAACTAGAAGGGACTGGGAAATTCTGTAAGGGAACATTGTGTACAACATGAACAAGACATTGTGTACAAAGACTAGGGCCGTTTTTAGACGAACGCGGCAGCGCCCGCGCTTGTTTTAAAAAAAGCCGGCAGCCCGTTCTACACATGACACTGCCGCCGAATACGCGCATGTGCGGGCGATGCGCTTCCATTTCCGGCCACGTATGACCAGCCTCGATCGTCGACCCGGTCAGTTCGTGCCCGGAAATGGATGCGCATCGCCCGCGCATGCGCGTATTCGGCGGCAGCGTCACTTGTGGAACGGGCTGCCGGCTTTTTTGAGAAACAAGTGCGGGTGAAACTGTGCTCATCTGAAAACGGCCTAGGAGACTAAGGAAAGGAGCAAACTATGGAGCAAGATACTGTACAGGAACTGGAACAGGAAACAAGACACTGAACAAGCAACTACAAAATTAAGGGAAACAAGATGCTGAGAGAGGAACTATGAGAAGGTTAGAGAACTGTAAAGGGAAACAAGGCTTCAAGAAGGGACTCACAGGATACTGGGAAGCTGAGAGGGGAACCAGCATTAAGCAAGGAATAAGGCTGCTTTCACACATTACCTGAGGAGGCAGGGAAACGTCCATCAGAGCAACTGTGGCTCTAATCTGACAGGAATTAGCACATTTGACAATGCACTATTCTGCTTTTATGCCATGAGAACACCCATCATAGTAAAAGTGCCATTTGGGGACCCCGTCATGTGCGAATGTTCTCGTGGCATAAAAGTGGAAATAGTGCACTGCATTCTCACATGTGCTAATTCCCATCATAAGAAAGCTGCGATTGCTCTGATGGAAGTTTCCCTGCCTCCAGGGCAATGTGTGAAAGTGGCCTAAGAGAAGGCTAGGGAAAGAGGAATAGGATACTGAATAAGGATTTATGAACACATGGGGAAGCAGAGGAGGGAACACAGGGTGCACAAGGAACTACTAGAAAAGTCTAGGTGGGAAAAGTCTAAGGGGAAAACAAGGTAACTGCAAGGGAAATGGATTGCAGCAAACTATAAGGGAGACAAACATACAAAGGGAGGTAGGGAAAGGGAAATAATGAGAGAGAGAAATGCACTCAGGATATGAGAAGGAAAGGCAAACTAGACAAGAGGAAAGGAACACAACTAAACAGTCTAAATAACAAGGAGAGAGACAACCTCAGTGGTGAGTAGAGAAGCATCCAAGGGTGTGGGCCAGAATACCGGCAGCGGTAGTGGCTGCGGCATCAGCAAGCCAACAACAGATGCTTTGTGGCTTCCAGCCTGCCTTATAAATAGGCTGGGACCAATCAGGAAACTAGATATGCATGGCTATAATAGGGGAAGGAGGGAGAGGAGAAACAGAATACAGGGGAAACCTCCAGCACTGAACAGGATGACCAGTGGCACAGGAAAGAAAACACTGCCACACAGTCCAGCAACCAAGGGTTCGAGGTTGAGCCCTTTCTTCCCATAATGTATGAGGGGAGGACATGCTACACTCTCCTACAATATTGCTTAATATGTAAATAAAGCTGCCACAAGGTGGTCTGGGATATAAACACTTGTAAATGAGGATGATAAATATGCAGCATATAATTAAAGGTAATGAGTCAGATCCAGGGCTTAATGCGGGAGTGGGGAGGGGTAGAGAGAGTCTCTCGTTGTGTGTGTGTGTGAGAATCTGTGAGAGAATCTCTGTGTGTGAGAGAAAGAGTTCATGTGTGAGAGAATCTATGAGTGAGGGGGAGAGAGAGAGAATTGTTGTTGAAAGGTTTCTCAGGATGTCATGGGTGTGTTACCTTACCCGCAATGTTATGTGCAATTTTTTTCAAAGGTTTTCCAGGGTAACTTGAGTGTGTTACCCCCCCCCCCAGTGTTCTTATTTGCACTGTTGTTCAAATGTTTCTAAGGATGATGTGGGTGTGTTATCCCCAATGTTTTAATATGCAAACTTGTTCAAAGGTTTTTCATGGTAACTTGGGTGTGTTACCCCCAATGTTTTTATGTGCACTGTTCAAAGGCTTCTCAGAGTGATGTGGGTGTGTTACCCCCAATACTATGTGCAAACTTGTTCAAAGGGTTTACAGGGTGACCTGGGTGTGTTTTCCCCAATGTTCTTATGTGCAATGTTGTTTAAAGGTTTCGGAGGTTGACTTTGGTGTTATTCCCCATTAAAAAGGAAACAAAAACCAAAAGATAAATAGAAAAATAAAAGTTGGTTGAAATGGTAGGGAATCACTGGTAGTTATTTTATTACCAGCTTGATGAGACACTTAAAACATCAGTTTCTCCTGACAGTGAGACTTGGCTCTGTTTTTTCACACTGCTGGGGAGAAATGGGACTAGTGGGAGAGAGACCTTAGATGGGACCTTAGTAAGAGGGTTCTCTATCCCCCAGTGCTTCACGCAGCAGCAAGGAGTTCACAGGGTTTTATTTATTTATTTTAAAAGTTTTGTTACCCCGCCCTTCCTGCCACAGGCAGTTTGGGGTGGGTTAACTAATGTAATCGCCCTCCAATGTTAACTCTGGGAACTCCTTGCTGCTGGTTAAGCCATACCACTGACTTAACAGTTGGGTTGGCTTCGCCTACCATTGGCTCCGCGCCGCCTACCATTGGCTCTGCCTACCGTTATCTTTGCTCAGCCCACTTCTGGCCCCACCCTCTGCCCCACAAATTTGCATAAATTAGTATAAAATAGCATATGTAAATTTCATGCAAATGTTTGTCCTCTTTTCTGCTGATGCGTCAGTCGCTACCCTAGTTGGTGTGTTGAGCTGATTGGTACTTAATTTGTATAATATAATAAATAATAATTAATAAATAATGAACAAATATTAATTGCTCAGGCCCAAGCCTGCCCTACAAGCCACTCCTGGCCCAGAACTCGTCAGAGCAGGGAAATTTTTATTTTTATTTATTTATTTAAAATTTATATCCCGCCCCTCCTGCCCACAGGGCATTCCGGGGTGGCAAACAACATTCATTAAAACAATATAAAATTTTAAAACAATTTAAATTTACAATATGTGGGGAAAGCCCCCATCCCTGCCCTCACCCCACCCCACCCCTCGCCAAAAGCCTGACGGAACAGTCAGGTCTTACATATACGCCGAAACAGCAGGAGAGTGGGAGTCAGCCGAGCCTCCTCTGGGAGTGAATTCCACAGCACAGGGACGACCACCGAAAAAGATCTAACATCGGTGGCCACCCGCCTCACCCGGGG
>QEPC01003440.1:3941-15870 GCA_003113815.1 Sphenodon punctatus
TCACTCCATGTTTCAGCCACACATAGTGAACAACAAAAATGTTACAATGAAAAATGTGTTTTCCATTTAATGGAAACTTAAAATGAAAGCGAAAATGAAAATGACAGTTTGATATTTATGAAAAAGAAAATGACAGATTTAAATTAACAAAACAAAAAAGAAAACAAAATGGGCACCTGGTGAACACCTTTAGAAAACTTGCTAACTTAGCTGGTAGACATTACAGATTCTTTTGAAATGTACACTCCTCATACTCTCAGCTAGACTACTTTTTGGTCTCTCAAGATCTCTTGACAGCTGTGATCAAAAACTGACTGGGAGCAATTGTAATTGTGGATCATGCACCTAGGTTGTTGTTGTTTTTAAAAAAAATCTCATCACTCCACTGTAAATCTTCTGAGAGGAAGTGGAAACTCAATATCTCCTTACTATTGGATAAAAAATTCTATTAATTTGCTAAAAGTAAGCTCACAATTTTTTATGAAACAAATGTTCCTTCCACTCCCTCAGTCTCTATCCTATGGGAATCAACTAAAGCCTTCATTAGAGGGTATATTATTTCTTATGCATCATATAAAAAGAAAATGAAGAATATTAGAATAGACACCCTCAATGAGGAGCTGATGAGGAGTTTGCTCTATCCCCCTCCCCAGAGAAGCTTAGAAAACTTACTAATTTGAGGTATGAGATTAACAACTACATACACAAAAGGCTGAGTTTGCCCTCTTGCCTAAGACAAAACTACTGGGAAACTGGTAAGCTAACCTATAGAGTCAAGCAAAGAGCCAATCAATACAAAATTTCAGTCATATATGATAAAAAAAAATAGTCTACACATCCCAAGTTGCAATTAATGAACAACCTAAACAGTTTTACTGTACTCTAGACAGCTCTGCGGGCACAGTGGATGAATTAAACTTTCAAAATTTCGTTGATAAAATATAACTGCCCCAGATCTCTGACTCTTTACTAGGAATGTGAGAAAAGAATGGGGTTCAGATGTTTGGCCATTTGGTTGTTCACTTCGAAAACTAAGTTCGGGTTCGGTCATTTGGTTCGGTTGAGTTTGGTCCCACCAAACGTTCGGCAGAGTTCAGACCCACCGTGAGGCTTGGGGAACTCCAGGGACCCCCAGGGGTGCCTGTGGTGGCATGGCAGGCCATCAGAGACCCAGCAGCAGCAGCAGCAGCAGCAGAGACCGGGAAGGCTTGGTACTTGGCACCCCAGCCTGCCCGGGCATAGCAGTCTGGCAGACAGACCTCCAGTTCTGCTCGCTCTATGCTGGCTCGGTTCTCCATTTACATTCACTATCACGGCAGGAAGTGGCTGGCTGGCTATGTGAATCACCATGGGGCAAGGCTACTTGACCAATTTTCTGAAGAGTTGGTTGAGATCTGGTGAGTAGGATGACTGTCTGCAATGCCCGGCCCCGTATGGGTGCCATGACAGCCACTAAGCCCTGGTTGGACGCCTTCCTTGTCTGCAACGTAGGCCCCAGAACCTTGAGGGTGGGTCCTGGGGCTGGAGTGGCTCTTTCTTGATGCGGTGGAATGACAGCTCCCCGTGAGCGAAATGATGACCCCAGAACCCTGACGGTGGGTCCTGGGACTAGAGTGGCTTGCTTCTAGATGAAGTGGATGGACAGCCCTCCCTGTGCCTCCAACATAGGCCCCAGAAACCTGACGATGGGTCCTGGGGCTGGAATGGTTGACTGTTTCTTGATGTGGTGGAATTGAGATCTGCGTGAGTGGAATGATGGCCCCAAAACCCTGAAGTTGGGTTCTGGGGCTGGAGTGGCTGACTGTTCCTTGATGTGGTGGAATGACATCTCCGCACAAGCAGAATGATGGCCCCAGAACCCTGAGGGTGGGTTATGGCACAGGAGTGGCAGCTTCGGGATGAATTGGAATGACAGCTCCCACGTGGAGGGTCCTTATTTGGTTACAGCATGGCCCAGTGATAGACGGCTCTGCTCCTGTTGGACAAAGACAGGTATCTGGACTTAGATGAGGTATCCAGCATCATCACTGTGACAGGTGAGGAAATAGCCAAGAGGAGCTTGTTTGCAGGCTGGCTGGCATGGGTGGGGCATGGGTGGAGCAACAGCAGAGGCCCAGCCAGGGCTTGGTGACTGGCAGCACCCCCACTCAGCCGGGCGTTGCAGGATTGGCTCATACTCAACAGAACTCAAAAAGCTCTAATGCCAATTGGTCAAGCCTTGTATAGTGATGAATCACATGGACACCCATTAGCAGACATTGGATTGCCCAGTCTCAGAACCCGTGGCACAGCAGAGGCAGCATTGGCAGCAGTAGCAGACATTGGATTGCCCGGTAGCAGAACCCATGGCGCAGACAGCAGAGGTGGCATTGGCAGCAGCAGCAGACATTGGATTACCCGGGCACAGAACCCATGGCACAGACAGCAGAGGTGGCATTGGCAGCAGCAGCAGACATTGGATTGTCAGGACACAGTATCTGTGGCACAACAGACAGCAACAGCAGGATTTGCCTGTGCACAGCACCCATGGATGTTAGGAGCCAGGAAGGTAGGATTTGCCAGGGAAGAGCTTCCATACCGCAGAAGACGGCAGCAGCAGGATTGCTTGGGCACATTTGGATTGTCCAGGGCAGAGCATCCATGGACCAGCAGACAGCAGCAGCGGGATTACCAGGCCACTCGGGCACATCACCCAGGGTTGCCAGGGCAGGCAGACAGCCACCTTGGCATGAGAAGCAGGGAGGCTGGGGCAGGGCCTCAGCTTTTCCCACAGGGTGGGCGAGACAGGCAGCATGGCATGTGCAGAAGGCAGGCAGACTGAAGCAGGTAGACTGAGCTTTGAGCTTTGCAACTTGGCAGGGCACTCAGATAGGCTGGCAAAAACTGGGCAATGTTGTTTCCGTTATTGTCGATATCAATACCGATACCAATTTCAAAAATGTTATTTTCTGTATCAGTATTGGTATCGATATCATTTGGTCCTGCGATCGTGCCAAATCCTGGAAACGGTATTTCGATTGCGTGTGTTCTCGTGGTGTCTGTCTGGGTTGTGTGAAAAGTGTTGTGAGCGCGCGCGCGCGTGTGTGTTGTGTCTGTGTGGTTTGGTTTGGTTGAGGTTCGTTTGGTTTGTTGAGTTGGTTGGTTTTGTTGATACGGAGGATAAAAAAAGATGAGGAAGGTGAAGGTGGAGGTGGAGGAGGACAAGGCCCAGCCTGGACCATCTGAGGTGGCGGAGGGTCCACCTATACCTTGCTTCAGGGCCCCTCCTGCCTCTCCCAAATGCTGCCTCCGGGTCCTGCCACCAGTGCACCGTGACTGCCAGGTAGGCATGCTGCACATTTCTGCTGGACCACAGGTCAGTGGTGAAGTGGACAGTGGCACCCCCCAGCCCCTGCCAGATGCTCCCTCACCCGCTCCTTTAAAGCTCGGTACAGGGTTGGCAGCACCTGTCAACTCAGGGTGGTGAACGAGGGCAGCTTAAACTGGGGGGTCAGAAAGCCAATCAGGCGCTAGAACCCCATTTCCACGACCACTGAGAAGGGCTGCCCATCCAGGGAGATCATTTCCCCCAACATGCGCGTGGCTTTTGCTTGAAAGCCACACCGCCCTCCACGTCCTGCAGGTGCCGAGGGACTTGGCAGATGCCCCCAACCCAGCTCCTCCATCGTGGACTGATGCTGCTTCTGATGCTGCTGCTCCCTCCTAGCATCAATACCGCTCATGCTGCTAGACACAGCTGTTGGAGCAGGGTGCTTGCCCGCTGCTTGAGGCAGACGAATAGCCACTGCAGTCAGGAACCTGCTGGCGTCTACTGCCCCTGCCTTCTCACTTAGCAGCCCAGCGCTGTGGCATCCCTTGCCTCGCCATGGCAATTGTCCCAAGACTGGTGAGCACCTGCCCATGCTTCACCTTCTGGCACAAAGTGCACTGCACCTCCCTGGGATCATCCACCTGCATCAACTTAAAATGCGCTCATATGGACTTTTTTAGCCCCCTCCTGCCTTCTGGCCTGCACCGGGTGACGCACCACTGCCAGTGCTGCTGGGAGGGGCAGAACATGGTGGCAACACAGCTCTTGGAGGGACAGCCATCATCTCAGCTCCATACATCTCCTCCACAAGACTAGTGTCGGTCTCGCTGTCCCCAATCACAGTGATGTCCTGCAAAGGGGAGTACTCAGACCCTGAGGCTGCTGGACTGACCACCATGGTGCTGCCACTCTCCCTGTGCCCCATATAGGTGCTGTTGCTGCTACTGCTGCTGCTGCTCCTCTCCCATCTGCCATTGCCCGGGGATCAGGCCCTGCCTCTTGCAGCTGGGGTAGGATCCACCAGCCCTGAACTGCTTGGGATCACCTCAACTATCAGGGACATTGGTGGTCCTTGAGGAACATCTGACCCCAAAGCACCTGCTCCTTGCAGCTGCAGCAGGGACAGCTGAAGCCTCCTGTGCTGCAGGCCTTCCAGTACCCTGCGTGCAGTGGAGGATGCTGGCAGGAGGCGTCGCTGAACTACCCCCTGGCTAGTGCCATTGCTTGGAAGCCTGTAGCCCAAAATCAGGCCTGTGGAGTTTGGGGTGTGGTGACGGGCTCTGACTGCTGCCTGCTGCCACTCCACTGGCACGACCAACTACTATTAACTATTCTAAAATCTATGGAATTAAATGGAATATTATATCTACAAAGGCCTAGTCCTACAAACACACTCTAAAATATTAAAACTGAATAACTACTACACACTAACACTATCTCTATCTATCTCTATAACTAAGCTAACTCCTACAACTATGTATCTACATATAGTAACTATCTAATATCTATCTATAAATATTATATACAATATTACACAGGGATGTGGGGGGTGGGGGCACAGACAGCTCACGACAAACAACACAGGGAGGGGTACAAAACTGAAATGAAACCTAAATCAATCTAATCCTACTCTAAATAACTCCAAAAACAGGGGAAGGGAACCAGGGAGGGAATATATAGTGGGAGGAGGGGAGGATTAGTGGATACTGGAATTAGTGGATATCCAGTGGGTCAGGACTGTATATCCATTCCATGGGATTCTTACTGAAGCAGGTAAATTATCAGATGTAGTATTTGTTGCAAATATTCATTTCCATTTTAAGATTAAGTCCATAGACAGTTTTCACTACTTGATGGCAGGCTGAGCAATGGTGTTTGACAGCTTTGACTTACCTGTTTCCCCAGATCTTCCAATACTTAATGTTTACTTCACAAATGCACACTCAGGCACCCTAAACCAAACTCCAAATTCTGGAGCCAAGATTACATTGATAATATTACCTGACAATTTTCACAACTCAATTTCTTAGAGAATGAGTAGATTAGTGGAGCTATGCAATGTTTATCCATCTGGAAAGCCTGATGTTAATCCTGTCAGGGAAAAGAAATTAGTTTATGAACTAATGATTGGAAGCTTGTACTGAGTTTCTGCTTCTGGCAAACAGCAAACTACAGCTTTAATTTATACTGATTCATTCCTGGCATGGATGTCTTAAAGCTATAACTATTGCATGTGAGCAATCCTTCTCTAGGCAATAAAAGGAGAACACTTCTCTTCCGACCCCCATAATATTTGACATATCTGAGCATTTCTTGTAACCTGACCTATATTTGATACATGCATAATCTTGCCATAAACATTTTGCACTGTTGAAAACCGCATAAGTGTTCAGTGGGGAGTTCCAATCATTTCAAGCATTTCCTGGGTTTTTTTACATTCTACTGAAGGCCTAAGTATGTGTAATAACTAATTCAATGATTTTTTTAAAAAGAGCTGAAGACAAAATTTATTCAACATCCATCTTTTGTCACCTCCATTCAGAAAAACTTAAATTTCTGGCACACGTTTGTGTCTTTAAGTATCTTTTGTCGAGCTTATCTGTCTTGCTTGTCTTCAGTTGTGTGTGGTTCTCATCCCTGCTCTCATTTATCTTCTTTACTGTGTTTTCACTTGGCTACACACCACTGTTTCAAATTCCATTCAGTTCTTTTTTCTTTCCCTGTAGTTACACAGGCTGTTTTAAGATTCAAAAGAACTGCAGAGGTGAGACACAGCTTAAATATTCTTTAAGGACAAGCTATAATGACTCAAGGCCCTTGACTCCTGTATTTGTCACTACCTATTTGTGGGTTCTGCTAAATAGGTATTACTGTAGACACATCGTGGAACATCGTCAGATGATTTTTTCTCATTTTAACTTTGGGCAGGGTTAGAGAACTATCCTATAACTCTATAACTATCCTATGAGTTGACTCATGGTCTCATTCATATTCGTACACTGCACCAGTGGTTGTTAGTAATTACACTGATATAATTGCTGATACATTCACAAATATGTCATTTCCAATAGTTGTTCATCAGAATCTTTATGTCGGGATAATTTGTTCTCCCTAGTGCATCATTAAACTGTGTACCTCACCCAGCTTTGGCAAACTGCCTACTTCTATTACACTGCATACTGTACTAACCTTTTAAGTCATCCTGCCAAGGTCCTTTATGCTAAAGACAAGTAATAGTGTGCTTTCAGATGTTATAAACAGCTGTAAGAAACCCCATCTGGTGACATTGTGGATAACCTAGGATGCCTTTTCAAATAGTTACCACCAAGTTACTACCAAGTTACATAGTTACCACCAAGTTCAATGGTTAATATATCACAAAGCACCTGGTGTAAATCGCTCATGCAGTATAAGAAATACGCTATAAGAAATACACCCTCTAGGTCACTTCAGAACAAGGTCCTGAGTTGGTCTGACCCAGTATGGCACTTCTTACGTTCTTATGTTCTTAAGTTGCAGCAGGATGCATCACACAAAAAGGACAGCATTCCATCCATTTGCTTCATGAACCAATTGGGAATGTCTGAATGCTCCCTGGCACCCTAGCCATGGGCACATCTGTTCAGTGCCCTGACTAGGTCTGGACTGTGTCTGCTGCGCCTGTGGCTTCGGGGCAGGCCACTGCCACAGAGTCATCACTTCTGTTTTGTTTACAATTTTGTGAGGACTCATGCCCTAGCAAAACAAGACTCTTACAGTTACCATGCGGAGATTTCCACAGAGTTTCAAGATACATTTTCATGATTTATGAAAACACTGAGAAAACCTAACAAATATTTTAGGCCCCATTTCACTAAACCACTTTAAATGGTTTAAGTGCTATTGAAGCTAATGAAAAACCTTACTGAACTGGAGCTTCAACATTTAGTTGAGTAATCAGTCTTATAATAAAGAAAGTTCTGATAGAAGTTTGCAATGATAAAGTAGGGGAATGTAAGTGCTGAATTTATTTGTATATAAGAGATCTGCTTACAGAACTGAATAATCACCACTAATGGTCTCATCAAGTACCCCCCACTCCTTCTTCCACTTATGTGTAATTTCTTTAAGTGGCCTCCTTTGGTTCAATGAATACAGTACTTTTTGTGACAATACTTCCACGTTATACTGGATTTGTAAAAAAATACTGAACAGTAAATAGCACTGATTTATGCAAGTACAACCATCTCACAAAAAACCACTTATGATTGTTTTTCATTAAGGTTAACAGATACAATAAGCCTCTACAAAAATTATTATCCACCCTGCGTTTCAAATCGGTGATGCTACAAACTGCAGTGTCTCCGTGTGACCATTTTGTAGGTGATAAATTGACAACTTAACAGGCATTTTCTTTCTAATATTCAAAACGTGTTATTTGCTCAGAAGAATATTAGGATATTGTGAATATTCTTGTCAATTTATGCATCCATTTACATTTTCATTTCAAATCAAAGGTGAAACATTCAAGTGATGATCAAAATATAAAGTAATAATTCATATGCTTAAATTCTTCAGCAACAAAGAAAGAGGAAAAACAGAAACAGCTACTGCATAACCAGAAACCAAAGCAATTTAATGATAAATTTTATATAGCAACATTCGATTAAAAGGAACATGTACTTCCGGGTTGGTGTGAATGCACCTAATGCGCACAATTCAGCATTATGCGAACTGGTGGAGTGTGGTTTGAAAAGCTGCTCAAACCAATGTTTAAAAAATTCGGCATAAAGCTGAATTGTGCGCACTAGGTGCATTCACACCAACCTGGAAGTACGTGTTCCTTTAAATCGAACGTTGCTGCTGCCGCGGCTGTGCAAATTAAGCGAACGTCAGAGTGAGATCTAATAAAGAGTCCAGATGGTGAAAGTTCAAACAATTATAGAACAATAAAATTATTATGTATATTACAGATGCTAAAAAGGTAACTAAAATTCAACATGTTTCAAGCTTAGCTATTCATCAAGGATATTCTGTTTGATTATACATCATATAAAGTAATAAAAGTAATGCAGTCTCACTGAAGAACATATATGTAATTCAGGGGCTAGTCTGACTGTATTGCATAACATTTAAGACTGGCAACCTGTCTTTTGCCAGTCTTTGCTGTTGAGATGTGTAGGGCTGGTGGAGCAGAAGGGGATCAGGTGGTGCTTGTTCTGCTCCAGCCCTGCTAAGTGTTAACAGAGCTCTGGAACATCTCGCAGAGTGGACCATCCAAACCTGGGGCACTGGCCAGAGGTGGTGCTGCGGACCGTCTGTTTGTGAGCAGTCTCTGCAGCTCTGCTCCCAGCTAAGGTTTACCCTGGGCAACACCATAGAGCTGCCTATGGCAGCCTAGAACAGCAACCGATCCACTTGCAGCTCTATGGTGTGGGGGAGGGAGAGCTGCACAGTGGATTTCAGACAGAAGCAGCTGCCAGGTTCATATAAACCTGGTGCAGGTGGGATTGCAGGGGAGAGACATGGAACTAGCCACCCCCAGAACAGGTGCAGGGGTGGCCACCCCGGGTCCATCTAAAGACACGCATAGACTCAATTCTCCTAAATGCACTGTTGGTGCACACTGTTGGTGCGGCAGTCAGGACTGGTCTTTGGTGTCTCCCCCATCTCCCCCATGCACTAGTGGAACTGTAAGATTGGGGTAGAACTTCAGAGAACCCCATTCGACACCCACCCTCTATGGGCTGCCCTGACAGGCCGGCGAGAGGGACTACACCCCCTCCCCGGGACTCCCTCTCTCACAGGGAGTCCCCCTTCCCCATCATATGGGAGGTGCGCCCCCATCTCACCAGGGGACCCCACCCACCCTCCCCAAGGGCCATCTCCCCTCCTCTCACCAGGGGGATTGTCCCTATCCTCCCTAACCCATTCCTCATACCCCCCACCCTTACACCCCACCTCATCCCCCCAAACCTCATAAAACCATGAAATAAAACAAAACAGTGGGTCCAGTGGTGGCAACAACAGGGATGAGCTGTAAATTCATCTTCTGGAACAGCAGTAGAAGAAAACGGGGGTGGGGGGCGCCATGGATTGGCGAACGGCCCAGCTAACGGCCGACACCCTTTGGGTGCCACCCTTCAGGCTTGTGCCCACAGGGCCCACCCTGGCAGTTGTTACTTGGGGAGGGGGAGGGGAAAGCAGAGTTGCAGGCAGCTCCTCCAATCCACACAGCCCCCTATCCCCACAGCAGCAGACACAGCTTGCAGCTTTCCACAGGGCCTCACCCTGGCAATTGTTACCAGGGTAGGGGGTGGGGAAATCACAATGGCAGACAGCTCCTCCAATCCACACAGCCCCCTAACCCCAAAGCAGCAGACACAGCTTGCAGCTTTCCACAGGGCCCCACCCTGGCAGTTGTTACCTGGGGAGGGGAAAGCAGAGTGGCAAGCAGCTTCTCCAATCCACACAGTCCCCTATCCCCACAGCAGAGGCTGCCCTATGACTGGCAGAGAGAAGGGGTAGGAGTATCTTGGAGTCTGAAGGGGGCTCTGTTCACAGCTATGCTAGGTTGCCTATGCTCAGTATTTTTCCAGACCACACTATGCTGCCTACTCCCTGAATCAGTGTGCAGCCCCACAAGACAGACCTTACCAAGCATCACAACAAACTGGCTGAGTGATAAGCACTCATAGCATGGGCACACCGCCAAGGGGTGTGCAAATCATTTTCATTATTATGATAACAAAACCAAAAATTTTCATTTTCATCTTTGTTATTGTAATAACGAAAATGAACAATAATAATTAAAAAACAAATTTTCATTTTTGAAATATTGGGAAAAAACTGAAACATTTATTTCAGGCTATAATTTTTTGATTTGTTATTTAATTCTAATGAATCTTGGAAATATTATACCCCTGATGGAGGGTACTATGTGTAACAAATTTTAGAATTATTGGATAAAATAATTTGATTTTAAAAGCAATTGAATGTTGTGATTTTAGGAAAAGCTGCTTACATATTCCTGGCTACAAATTCTTTATCATCCATCCAATTTGCATAAAACCTGGGAATTTTATGTATCTCATAACGATTAACAATCCTTCCAGCTTTTAGAAGGATTGGATAAAAGTTCCTGATGTTAGAAGACATTAAGTTGAAAATACATTTCTGACTGTAACATTTTTATATTCCATCCTGTTTACAGGACATTTAGCAGTAATGTATCCCACACATTCTCTGTTATCTTTGCCAAAAAACAGGACACTTTGATAAAGGGACCCAATTTTATAAGCAATTGAAGTTATCCCCTTGAAGACCATAATTCAGATAAATAGCGGTACTTGCAGTGCCAGTCAGAGGCAGGCACCTGGCATGGCAGGGGGAGGGAGGATGTAGGATGGGGAGCAACCAAACAGTCTTACAGACACATTCACTGGCCAATTAGTGCATCTTTCCAGCTTTATAGGACCAATCTGTAGTGACTTTGAGGCTGTCATAAGGGACGGCTCTGAGGCAGGCATAGAAGGGACATAACTGGGACTTTGGGGATAGCATTCCAGCAATCAGGAGACATGGTTTACACATCCAGGCTGGCAATTTATCATCACAATCTCATCCTGCAGCACTGTGACAGAGGACATGAGAGAATCTCTATTGACTCTTTCCTAAACAGATACTTCTGACTTCACAGTAACAAGTCGGGGAGACAACTTGGGGTGGTCACAACACATACTGAGGCTATTTGGTTGACATTTCCGCTGGCCAATTGGTATCACCAACAGATTATATACCACAGTGACACATAAGAGAATCCCTGGCGTAGCGTATTCTCTGCATATACTGTGCAGGCATATAATATTGGGAACCTTTATCACATCTTTCCTATATTTTGCAGCCCCCTATCCCCACAGCAGCAGACACAGCCTGCAGCTTTCCACAGGGCCCCACCCTAGCAGTTGTTACCTGGGGAGGGGGAGGGGAAAGCAGAGTGGCAGGCAGCTCCTCCAATCCACACAGCCCCCTAACCCCATAGCAGCGGCTGCCTTATGACTGGCAGAGAGAAGGGGTAGGAGTACCTTGGAGTCTGAAGGGGGCTCTGTTCACAGCTATGCTAGGTTGCCTACGCCCAGTGTTTTTCCAGTCCACACTATGCTGCCTACTCCCTGAATCAGTGTGCAGCTTCACCAGACAGACCTTACCAAGCAGCACAACAAACTGGCTGAGTCCTGTCCCCTCCCCCCCACCCGGAAGTAGCGGGGGCATAAAGCCCCAGGGACAGCGGCTGAGCTACAGAAGCTGATTCCACCTACCTGCCTGGCTGCTGCTGCGGGGGGGGCTCTGGAGGCTCCGCTCGCCCCACCACCGCCACTGCCGCTGCCACTGCCAAGTCCCACTGCTGGGGCCGCCACCACTGCTCCTCATCCCTGCTGGACACCTGCGGGGAGAAGAAGACATCTAACTGTGAGGTTGGGGGTTAGGGGGGGGAACGCAGAGGGCAGCCACGTGGGCTGTCCTGTCCCCTCCCCCCCACCCGGAAGTAGCGGGGGCATAAAGCCCCAGGGACAGCATCTGAGCCACAGGAGCTGATACCACCCACCTTGCTGCCTTGCTGCTGCTGCGGGGGGGGGGGGG
>QEPC01003440.1:23747-80834 GCA_003113815.1 Sphenodon punctatus
CCCCCTTCTCTCCCCCCTGTGCCCATTGTGCCATGTGTGTTGTCTGTCCCACCGTGTCCCCCCTTGCCTTCCTTTCCCATACGGGTGTGTGTGCACCCAGGCATGTGTTTGTGCTGTTTGTTCCACTGTGACCTCGCTTTCCCTGTGCCTGTTGGGTGCGCTGCCCCGGAAGCTCTTCTCCCTCTTCCCCCTCCCTTCCCATTTCCCTTGTGTGGGCATTCCCTGTGGGTGTTTTTCACTTAGTTAGCCCTCTTTCAGTCATGTCTTCCTCCCACCCCTCCCTGGTGCCTTCTGGGTGTTTTGACCAAGCCCGGGGATTGGCGTCACGTCTGTTGCACTGCCCTGGCCTGTTATCTGATGGTCTGATTCCCTGCTGTGGTCCCGGTCCCGTCATGTCTGTTCTGGGCCTTCTTTGACCATGGGAGGTGGTTGGGCAGCTTGCCACTGTTTGGAATTCACTGTGGTGACTTGGGACCGCATAACGTCTGAAATCACCCACAGATTCTGAAAATGTAACACAACTAAATAGAATTAAGGATTTTTACTGGTGCTGATTTCATAACAAGATGGCTAGGGAGCCCCAGCAACTATTGTCAACCCTTTTGTGTTAGAGATATCAAGCAAGACAGCTGTGCCAAGTAGTCTACAACCAGACTGGTGATCAACCAAACTGGGATCATATGGGAAAAAAGTTTGGAAACCATTGGGTGTTTTCACATGGACAGATTGCCCCAGTGCTGGACATTCCAGCCTGCTTCACACCTGGATGGCCCATTTGTCTGAAAGCATCCCCCCCAGATGTGCAGGCAGAGCAGGCTCTGGAACATCCTGGAGTGCCGCTGACAGTGTGAGCCAGCCAAACCTGGGACAGCAGCCCAAAGCAGAGCAGCTGTTCATTTGATGCATGGACCCAATGCTGGTGCTTTACTTCCAGCTAGTCATTGCCCCAGGCAACACCATAGAGTTGCAAGTGCAAGCCTAGAGCATCAGGCGATCACCCGCAACTCTATGAAGTGGGGGGTGGAGTGCCTTGCAGGTGAACTTCAGGTTGGAAAACCCACTAGGTCCATCTAGTTCCAAACAATAGAAGTAGGGACAATGTAACGTACAATCTGTATGAAGCGCAAGCAACAGTAAGACAACAGATGATGGGGTTCCATAACAAATCTATTACATTATATAATAAAGTCACAGTGTACAAAAGAATAATTTCATGGATCAGAATCATAGTATTCACAAAAAAGCAGCATAACTTGAAAGGTGTACATAGTCCAACATGTTTCAATTTCTAGTCTTCATCAGGGACAATCTTGTAAAATATTCTATCTAATTAAATAATAAAACATATTCAAAAGCAATCCTTACAGGCATAGTCAGTCTGTACAGTCATTTAACTGTTTAACAAGAACCATATTCCATACCTCAAATGTGAGGATCTTACCAGATATGAATGACAAATCAAAACTCCCTGCAGCACACACAGCTTACACCTCTCACCAAATGGTAAAACAGCCAAAAATCTATTATTTAAAAAAAGGAGTATATACTCATGTAAATGTGTATAATCAGTTATTACAACACTATAGTAGAAGATGGTGTGGTAACAGAAACTGGCTTTCCTGTTGCAACAGACTTTTCTGAAGAAGGGTATGAGAAAGTAAAATCTAAAGGTATTTTTCATGGAAAATAACAGAATCGCAGACACTGATTAAAGTGACAAGTTGAAGGAAAAGCTTGTTAACTCTAGTGAAATAAATTACTAGATCTAGGTTGTGTTCCAATGAAGAATTTACTTGTTTGCATAGGAAATAAAATCCAAAGGGCAGAAGAAAGTTATAAAAATATTTAATATATTAGTTTAACTGAAGGTTGTTTCTGAATCTTGGAAAGCTGTCAATTGAGAGGATAAGAATTAAAGACCACGCAGTGTCCCTTCTGAAGTACAGAAATAGAAAATCTAATTGGGAAAATGTATAAAACTTGGTTCAACAGCCTGACAGGAACGAAACCACCACTTTTTGGATAAGGGACAAAATGCATCTATAAATACTATTCTGAAAAGTTAATTAATAAAATGGTGGGGCACTCAGTGACAACAGATACATTAAGCCTATGCAATCATTAGAAATTAGCAGGCAGTATTGAGCTCTACAGAGGAAAAATATAAATAATAATATTAGTATTTAGGTTCCAATTAATTACTGATTCTGTATGCTGCAGTTTTGTGGGTTCCATTTGCATTCCAATGGAAAACTGAAAACAACTTCTCTAATGGATTTAACTAGCTCACACTGCAAACACATGTGTAGCTGATGTATGCCTCAATTCTCAAAGCATTTTGCCTGAAAAAGCTCTACTAATTTCAAGGTGGTCTGTCTCAGTGAGCACTTTGAGGATCAGACTGCCCATTATTATTTTGAATCAATTTCTCCATCCAAACTAGAAAAAAATGCAATGCCATTCTGGGAGAGCATGTTCACATGAACAAACAAATTACTTCAAGAGCCTGTACTCGAGAGTAAAGTAGTTTTTCTCAGGGAGTGTTCACACATGCCACCGTCGGAGGTGGTCATAGCCCTTAATTTAAGGAGGAGTAATCATTGCAGGATGAAATTAATTACCCATGTAAATTACTCTATGGGAATGCAAATGGCCTGACGTGTCTTGTGAAGAGTTGGCATTTATCTTGCCTGGGGGCAAGCATGGAGTAGCATTTTGTGTGGCTATGCTGGGCTTTAGAGGGCAGGCTGAAGGCTCATGACTGTACAAAATTATCTTGAATACCTTCCACAGAAGAGGAAAGGGTGCAAAACTCAATCATTAATGACAATGGTAATTTTGTCATTAACTTTAATGGTGATGACTGCTCCCAAAGAGTGATTAAGTTCAGAATTTTCAGAAGAGTGAATCAGCACTACTCACTCTGCTCAAGACAGCAATCAAACAGAAGTTAAAACTGTAATGTGACAATTAATTATTATTATTTTTTTTAAAAGAATAAGGCTCCAGTCCTAGAAGTGGATCTATGTGGGTGGACTTCTGAACCCATGTGGGGCCTACTAAAATCTGTGGAGCAATGTACTTCATGCAAAGGTCACTCGAGGAGATTTGACTGCAGATTCAAATTGACGAGTCTATTATCCATGTTACCCCCACTATGGGTAATTTCAGATGTTACGAGATCACAGTCAACCTCCCTGAATCACAGTGGATTGAGAGTGGTGGCTATAATCCCATTCACGTCTGTTTGAGACACGCCAGATGGTCACCATGGTGAATTCCTGGCGGGGTTCAAAGCTAACTACAGTTTTTATTTATTTATTTATTTATTTAAAATTTCTATCCCGCCCCTCCTGCCCACAGGGCAGCCCAGGATGGCAAATAACATTAATTAAAACAGTATACATTTTGTAAACAATTTAAAAATACAATATGTGGGGAAAAACCCCACCCCCAACCCACGCCAAAAGCCTGATGGAACAGCCAGGTCTTACATATACGCTAAAACAGCAGGAGAGNGGAAATGGATGCACGTCGGCCGCGCATGCGCGTATTCGGCGGCAGCGTCTCGTGTAGAACGGGCTGCCGGCTTTTTAAAGAAACAAGCGCGGGCGCCGCCGCGCTCGTCTGAAAACGGCCTTAGTTTGGTTATATGGTAATTAAAGTTTCAATTTCTTTCCCACAGTTTCAGTTTGTAAAGGACATAGGAAAATTGGAATTCTTACTACTTGTTTAGCAATTTCAGTGTTCAAAGTAATTTACAATTATCTAGTTTACACTCAGAACATCCCAGTGAGTTATGTCATTGGGTGTTTTTACACACACATTTCTCGTGCATGTTTGCTGTTATATCCTGAACTTTCTGTGTGTCTAAATCACTCACCCAGATCTTAAGCATCCGGATCTTTGAACTTCTGCGTAGAACCTCTCCCAGAACTTTTGTGTGTGAAAAGTTCTCCTGGTAAACTGCTTTGCTCCAGGCATCTGTGGTCACTTGGTTTCCATGGCAGTCTGTCACGTCTACAGCTGTGGCTACTTTAGGCTGCATCAGGGCAGTGTTTGTGTGAAGAATGCATCTAGGGACTGTCTCAGGGCAGTGTATGTGTGAAAAATGCATCCGGAACTTATTCATAAGATTGAAAAATCAGGAACTTTAAGGTGTATGTAAAAATGCCCATTATTATTCTCATTTTATAGAAGGGGCACTAAGAACAAAAGATAGTGACTTTGGCAAGCCCACAAAGTAAGTTCATCGTTAAAACAATATTCAAACTCTGGTCTCCTCAAAGTCCAACACTTTATCCACTGGGCAACCCAGGAATAAGTGGGTTTTTTTAAAAATTATTATTATTATTATTATTATTATAGCACCAGTAATGTACCTGGCACTTTACAATTGTAAGTAAGAGACATGGTCCCTTCACCAGCAGGCTTACAATCTAAGAGAAACACAGGGTGGGGGGGGGAGAAAGGGTGGGTAAACAGAGGAAGAGACAAGGATACATACATGAACTAGTGAGGTCTCAGGTGCACATGCTTGGCTTAGTTACAAAGGTGTAGTTACTCATTTAATGTTGCACAAGATACGATAATAACAAATCGTCCTGAAAAGAAGGCTAACACAGGGTATTTTCAGACGTTACAAGATCACAGTCAATCAGACTGAACCACGGTCAATCCCACAGCAGGGCCAAAGTTCCCTGAACGTCTGTTCCACGGGTGCCAGATGTTCACCACAGTCAATCCCAACCAGGGGTCAAAATCAACCATGCTTCCAGAGTTCCGGCCTGGACCATCTCCAAAAGCATGGACAAAGCAATTCCCACGAGGCACCCCGGAAATGGGTAAGTGGTCTGAAGGGGGGGACAGCAGCGCAGGGGCTCCAAGGCGGGTGGGTAGGCCGGCAGGGAGGGGAACAGGGGAGGGACACGGGGCTGTGGCAACCCAGTAACCAACCCCCTCTCATGACCCCCAGACACGGAAATGGGCCAGGGAGCCTGAGGCCCCGGAGGAGACGGCCAGAGGAGGAGCAGGAGCAGGAGCAGGAGGGGGAAGACCATGAGCCAGAGTGCGCACACGGGAGACAGCTGTACCATCGCAGAGGGCAATGGGGGCACAGGGAAACCCAGGTATTTATCCAGATCTGGGGGACCCTGGAGCACAAGCTGGAGCTGACGGTCAACCAACAGAACGAGCATGTCTTCAAGGAGATCGTGAGGGAAATGGAGGCAGCAGGGCATCACAGGACACTGGCCCAGTGCCGATCGAAGGCCAAAGAGCTGAAGAGGGGATACAAGGCCATTAAAGACAACAACCAGCAGTCCAGGCATGGAGTCCAGACCGCCCCCTACTACGAAGCCCTGGACCGCATCCTACACATGAAGGGCTTAATAGTCTCCCCACGCCTCGTGGGGAGCACAGTGATCCAGGTTAGGGAACGGGCCAAGGTACCCCCTCCCCTCGCCACCTCCATTGAAGGCACCAGCTACAGGAGCCCTGCCCCCCAAGTAGGGGTGCAGCCAGGGTGCTTCTGGGGGCCCCGGAGTGGTGGTTGTGGGGTGTGCACAGCCTCAGCTCTTGGCCTCCTGGATGATCCACCTCACCAGGGCAGCACAGATGTGCTTTGCATATCGGTACTCCTGTGGGTTCTCTGCGTTCACATAAAGAGGCACTGGGCCAGGAGGGTGCCGGGGCATGGGTTAGTCGAGGGCAGCCCCCTCGGTCTCGTACACGTTCTGCAGCACACAGCAGGATCTGATCACGAGGAAGGAGGTCTCCACCGTGTAGTCCAGGCAGCCCCCTAGGCTTCTCCAGCACTGCTTGAGCCCCCCGAAGGTCCTCTCAACTAGGGTCCTGCTTGCACAGAGGCGAGAATTGAAAAGCGTCTCCACAGGATTCCTGACAACCAGCTACACCTTCGTCAGCCAGAGAGTAAGTGGGTAGACTAGGTCTCCCAGGATGCAGGGGGGAATCACCCCCTCAATGTGGGTCATCTCCATGTCCGCAAAGTCTCCACGGTACATCCAGGCATAGAAGGGAGAGATGGTAATGATCCTGGCATCATGGCTGTGACCAGAGTGGCCCGTGTAAATGTCTATGAAATGACCCCGGTGGTCCATGAGCACCTGCAGCTGCAGGGGGTGGTACCCGTGTCGGTTGACATAGTCCGAGGCCTCCCCAGTGGATGGGTGCAGGATCTCTATGTGGGTGCCTTTCACAGCACCCATGCAGTTGGGGAATCCACCTTCCGTGAAGCCAGCCATCATGGCCTCCTGGTCCACCAGCTGGATTGCTTGGTCCAGGAGCACACCCTCCACCACTTCGCAGACGTCCCGCAGGATCCCAGCGATGATGCTCATCCCAACGCTGAAGTGCTGTGAGGTGGTGCAGCAGGAGTCCAGTGTTGCAAGGGCCCAGACCCCAATGGCAACCCGCTGGACCATGGGTATGGGGGCCCACATGGGGGTGGCCTGACACTCCAGCCAGGGCATTAACAGCTCTGCGAGTCACAGGAGGACGCGCCTGTCCATCCGAAAGTGACCTCTCCAGGTGGCCTCGTCCCATTGGGCTAGTGCCCTGGCCCACCACCCATATGCCCATACCCACCGGTCAATGGGCATTGAGAGCAGGGTAGCATGCCCCATTGTCTCCCTCTGCCACTAGACCCAGCTTGTCGCCTCGTGGAGTGCCGCAGCCCAGCTCTGGGTGCAGAGGAGGGCCTGTCAGGCCACCCCAGACACCTGCTGGGCCCTGAGGCAGGCCAGGGGAGCACCTGCACCCGTGGTGGGCTCTCTGGGCTCTGACAGTGCTCCTGGCCATGCACACATGCAGCTGGGTGGCCAGCTGCACCTCAGTGATCTGGATGTGCTGGAGGTCTGTGTGCAAGTGGTACCACTCCATGCACATGGCTAGGTGCATCCCGAAGGCACCCAACCAGCCCAGTTACATGGTGACCAACACCCCGGGTGGGTTGGGGCTGCACCTGTTGTAGGTTGGGACCGGTGTTGCCCCGCCCCCCGGTCATGCCCTGCCGACCGGGCTGAGGGCCCTGGGTCACCTGGGCGGCCCCCCTGACTGGAAGGCCTGGCTCCGGCAGGGCCAGTGGGCCGGGGAGGCCATGGGCAGCCCCATGCATGCACATGTCTTCCAGGCAGGGGGCATGGTGCTTGGTTATGCACTCGGCCGGGCATGTGCGGACAGCAGCTGCATTCCTGCTGTCATCACCTCCCACGTCTCTGTGTTGACTGCCTGCTGTCCTGAGTCCCCTGATTAGTGTGTAGGCTGCCCTGTCTGTGTACTCTGTTCCAGCAGCTGAGCTGGGTTCACACCCCATGCCTTTCTCTGTATCCATGCAATGTTGCAGCCTGTGGTCTTATTGCTTGGGCTTGGAGCTCCCTGGCTTCCTCTCCCATCCCGCCAGGAATTGTGCCCCCCCTTTTCATTGTGTGTAGTATCAGGCGCTTGCTGGACCATGCTGGCCATGCTTCCCCTGGGCTCACACGCCCCAGCACCCCAGGCACCCCGTGTAGCTGGACCTTCTGTGAGACCATGGCCCCGTGTGACCTGTGGCATTCCCTGGCTGTGCAATTGCTCCTGAGATGCCCACACAGCCTCATCGGTGCCTATGAGAGTATGAGCTCCGGGCCATGTGGCGAACGCCCATGATTGTCAGATGCATGCGAAGGCTCTGGGCCTGTGTCCCTTTCCTGATAGGCGCATGCTGGAGATGAGGTGCTCGCAAGTGCGGAGGTCGGCAGCGGAGACTGTGTCCTCCCTCTCTGTGTGCAGCCTTTCTGGCTACATGGCCTTTCTGTCAGAGGGGGACCCTGCCTTGGCTGTGTCCTACTTTGGCTATATTCACGGGGCCCGAGGTTACGAGCTGTCCTGCGGGCTGATCTATCACCACCCGTTGGAGATGGGTCACCTTCTGTGGCCCCCACCTGCGGACTATGCCTTGTTGGAGCCCTCTGAAGTGGACGTGGTGGTGCTGACCGGTGTGTGGTCCCAATCCAATGTACAGGTGGGGTTTTCCACCCAAGATCCCTTTGAGGCTTACTACCTGGTTGCCCACCACATGTCTGAACTAGGCTTCTGTTGGGGCATGCTTCAGTGGCCGCACTTTGTGCACCTGGTGGGCCACCCGGCCCTGGGACCCTTCGTGACCCCCTGCAGCTGGCTGTAAGCCTCTCCGTTCCTTCAGGGGCCCTGGATACCAGCCCTGGTTTGCACTCCCACCTCCACCCTCATGCCGTGGGTCGCTGCCTCGTCCCTCCCTGATGTTCCTGGCATGCTTCTGTGCTGGCTGTTTCTTGGGGTTCCATTGCCCCTGTCTGTGGCTCTGGGCCCCGTCTGCGAGCCCCCCCTGTCCTCCTCTGCAACAGGTGTTCCCCTCCATGACTGCCTTCTCCTGCGGCTGTATCCTAAACTGTGTGCCGGCCCCTGGCAGTCTGAGAGTTGCTGTCCTTCATGCTCCAGCCTTTCTCCCTCCTGTGCCCACCCCCCCTGGGTGCATGTGTGACTGTAGGGTTCTGAGGCTGCCAGACTGGGGATCTGGCTGCCCTCCCAGGGGGGTGGAGTGTTGCTGGACTGGCTGCCCTGCTCCTCATCTCTGTCTCTCCTCCTTGCCATCCATCACACCCTAGCCATCATGTGGGATCCCTGTCTTCCTCCTGGACCATTCCCAGTCTGCTCCCCAGTTCGTGTGGCCTCCCCCTGTGACTGTGTTGTGCCCGTGGGGTTCCCCCATTCTCGGACTGCCTGTCTTGATTTGGGGGTGCCTGTTTGGGCTGTGCTGTTGTGGGGTTTTGGTTTGCCGTTCCCCTTGTCCTGCTCTGGCCCCTGACCCACCCCCCCACTCCCTGTCCCCGCCCCCCCTTCTCTCCCCCCTGTGCCCATTGTGCCATGTGTGTTGTCTGTCCCACCGTGTCCCCCCTTGCCTTCCTTTCCCATACGGGTGTGTGTGCACCCAGGCATGTGTTTGTGCTGTTTGTTCCACTGTGACCTCGCTTTCCCTGTGCCTGTTGGGTGCGCTGCCCCGGAAGCTCTTCTCCCTCTTCCCCCTCCCTTCCCATTTCCCTTGTGTGGGCATTCCCTGTGGGTGTTTTTCACTTAGTTAGCCCTCTTTCAGTCATGTCTTCCTCCCACCCCTCCCTGGTGCCTTCTGGGTGTTTTGACCAAGCCCGGGGATTGGCGTCACGTCTGTTGCACTGCCCTGGCCTGTTATCTGATGGTCTGATTCCCTGCTGTGGTCCCGGTCCCGTCATGTCTGTTCTGGGCCTTCTTTGACCATGGGAGGTGGTTGGGCAGCTTGCCACTGTTTGGAATTCACTGTGGTGACTTGGGACCGCATAACGTCTGAAATCACCCACAGATTCTGAAAATGTAACACAACTAAATAGAATTAAGGATTTTTACTGGTGCTGATTTCATAACAAGATGGCTAGGGAGCCCCAGCAACTATTGTCAACCCTTTTGTGTTAGAGATATCAAGCAAGACAGCTGTGCCAAGTAGTCTACAACCAGACTGGTGATCAACCAAACTGGGATCATATGGGAAAAAAGTTTGGAAACCATTGGGTGTTTTCACATGGACAGATTGCCCCAGTGCTGGACATTCCAGCCTGCTTCACACCTGGATGGCCCATTTGTCTGAAAGCATCCCCCCCAGATGTGCAGGCAGAGCAGGCTCTGGAACATCCTGGAGTGCCGCTGACAGTGTGAGCCAGCCAAACCTGGGACAGCAGCCCAAAGCAGAGCAGCTGTTCATTTGATGCATGGACCCAATGCTGGTGCTTTACTTCCAGCTAGTCATTGCCCCAGGCAACACCATAGAGTTGCAAGTGCAAGCCTAGAGCATCAGGCGATCACCCGCAACTCTATGAAGTGGGGGGTGGAGTGCCTTGCAGGTGAACTTCAGGTTGGAAAACCCACTAGGTCCATCTAGTTCCAAACAATAGAAGTAGGGACAATGTAACGTACAATCTGTATGAAGCGCAAGCAACAGTAAGACAACAGATGATGGGGTTCCATAACAAATCTATTACATTATATAATAAAGTCACAGTGTACAAAAGAATAATTTCATGGATCAGAATCATAGTATTCACAAAAAAGCAGCATAACTTGAAAGGTGTACATAGTCCAACATGTTTCAATTTCTAGTCTTCATCAGGGACAATCTTGTAAAATATTCTATCTAATTAAATAATAAAACATATTCAAAAGCAATCCTTACAGGCATAGTCAGTCTGTACAGTCATTTAACTGTTTAACAAGAACCATATTCCATACCTCAAATGTGAGGATCTTACCAGATATGAATGACAAATCAAAACTCCCTGCAGCACACACAGCTTACACCTCTCACCAAATGGTAAAACAGCCAAAAATCTATTATTTAAAAAAAGGAGTATATACTCATGTAAATGTGTATAATCAGTTATTACAACACTATAGTAGAAGATGGTGTGGTAACAGAAACTGGCTTTCCTGTTGCAACAGACTTTTCTGAAGAAGGGTATGAGAAAGTAAAATCTAAAGGTATTTTTCATGGAAAATAACAGAATCGCAGACACTGATTAAAGTGACAAGTTGAAGGAAAAGCTTGTTAACTCTAGTGAAATAAATTACTAGATCTAGGTTGTGTTCCAATGAAGAATTTACTTGTTTGCATAGGAAATAAAATCCAAAGGGCAGAAGAAAGTTATAAAAATATTTAATATATTAGTTTAACTGAAGGTTGTTTCTGAATCTTGGAAAGCTGTCAATTGAGAGGATAAGAATTAAAGACCACGCAGTGTCCCTTCTGAAGTACAGAAATAGAAAATCTAATTGGGAAAATGTATAAAACTTGGTTCAACAGCCTGACAGGAACGAAACCACCACTTTTTGGATAAGGGACAAAATGCATCTATAAATACTATTCTGAAAAGTTAATTAATAAAATGGTGGGGCACTCAGTGACAACAGATACATTAAGCCTATGCAATCATTAGAAATTAGCAGGCAGTATTGAGCTCTACAGAGGAAAAATATAAATAATAATATTAGTATTTAGGTTCCAATTAATTACTGATTCTGTATGCTGCAGTTTTGTGGGTTCCATTTGCATTCCAATGGAAAACTGAAAACAACTTCTCTAATGGATTTAACTAGCTCACACTGCAAACACATGTGTAGCTGATGTATGCCTCAATTCTCAAAGCATTTTGCCTGAAAAAGCTCTACTAATTTCAAGGTGGTCTGTCTCAGTGAGCACTTTGAGGATCAGACTGCCCATTATTATTTTGAATCAATTTCTCCATCCAAACTAGAAAAAAATGCAATGCCATTCTGGGAGAGCATGTTCACATGAACAAACAAATTACTTCAAGAGCCTGTACTCGAGAGTAAAGTAGTTTTTCTCAGGGAGTGTTCACACATGCCACCGTCAGAGGTGGTCATAGCCCTTAATTTAAGGAGGAGTAATCATTGCAGGATGAAATTAATTACCCATGTAAATTACTCTATGGGAATGCAAATGGCCTGACGTGTCTTGTGAAGAGTTGGCATTTATCTTGCCTGGGGGCAAGCATGGAGTAGCATTTTGTGTGGCTATGCTGGGCTTTAGAGGGCAGGCTGAAGGCTCATGACTGTACAAAATTATCTTGAATACCTTCCACAGAAGAGGAAAGGGTGCAAAACTCAATCATTAATGACAATGGTAATTTTGTCATTAACTTTAATGGTGATGACTGCTCCCAAAGAGTGATTAAGTTCAGAATTTTCAGAAGAGTGAATCAGCACTACTCACTCTGCTCAAGACAGCAATCAAACAGAAGTTAAAACTGTAATGTGACAATTAATTATTATTATTTTTTTTAAAAGAATAAGGCTCCAGTCCTAGAAGTGGATCTATGTGGGTGGACTTCTGAACCCATGTGGGGCCTACTAAAATCTGTGGAGCAATGTACTTCATGCAAAGGTCACTCGAGGAGATTTGACTGCAGATTCAAATTGACGAGTCTATTATCCATGTTACCCCCACTATGGGTAATTTCAGATGTTACGAGATCACAGTCAACCTCCCTGAATCACAGTGGATTGAGAGTGGTGGCTATAATCCCATTCACGTCTGTTTGAGACACGCCAGATGGTCACCATGGTGAATTCCTGGCGGGGTTCAAAGCTAACTACAGTTTTTATTTATTTATTTATTTATTTAAAATTTCTATCCCGCCCCTCCTGCCCACAGGGCAGCCCAGGATGGCAAATAACATTAATTAAAACAGTATACATTTTGTAAACAATTTAAAAATACAATATGTGGGGAAAAACCCCACCCCCAACCCACGCCAAAAGCCTGATGGAACAGCCAGGTCTTACATATACGCTAAAACAGCAGGAGAGTGGGAGCCAGCTGAGACTCCTCTGGGAGTGAATTCCACAGCACAGGGGTGGTCACCAAAAAAGATCTAACATCGGTGGCCACCCGCCTCACCCGGGGAACCTCCAAAAAGGCTCCCACAGACGATATGAAGGGTCGCACGGGCAAATGGGGAGTGAGGCAGTCCCGCAGATAAGCAGGGCCCAGACCTTGAAGGGCTTTAAAGGTTAAAACCAGCACCTTGAACCTGACCCGGTGCTGTATAGGCAGCCAGTGCAGAGCCCGGAGCACTGGTGTCATGTGCTCCCTGCGACCCGCTCCCATCAGGAGATGGACCGTGGCATTCTGCACCAGCTGCAACCTCTGGACCAGCTTCTCGGGCAGCCCCACGTAGAGTGCGTTGCAGTAATCCAGCCTCGAGGTGATGAAGGCATAGATGACAGTGGCGAGGTCGAAGTCTGAGAGATACGGCGGAAGCTGCCGGACAAGATGTAACTTCCGAAACGCACTCCCCAACACGGCCACAACCTGAGATTCCAAGCTGAGCCACAAATCAAGGACCACACCCAGACTCCACACTTGAGAGACCATTGGGGGGGGGGTTAACCGCCCCAACAAGAGGAGATTCAACCACCCCCAGGCCCCCCAAGCCCTCGCCCACCAACATCACCTCCATCTTGTCAGGATTCAATTGCAGATGGCTCGACCTCATCCAAGTCCCCACAGCTGACAGGCACTGGGAAAATAAGGAGACTGCATGGCCTGGGTTGATGGAAAAAGAGAGGTAGAGCTGAGTGTCATCAGCATACTGATGACACTGCATGCCCTGAAACCCTCTCACGATCTCCCCTAACGGCTGCATATAGATGTTAAACAAGAGGGGGGACAGAATGGCACCCTGCGGGACTCCACACGTGAGGTCTCGGGGGGAAGACGTACACTCCCCCAAGACCACCCGGTGTATTCTCCCGGCCAGGACTGAACTAAACCAGTCCAAGACCGTCACGTCAATTCCGGCACAGTCCTGCAGGCAAGTCACCAACACCTCGTGATCGACTGTGTCGAATGCAGACGAAAGGTCTAGCAGGACCAGGAAGGTCTGACGACCCTGGTCCAATGCCAGACAGAGATCGTCAACCAAGGCTACTTGGTATGCTGGCTCCGTACCATACCAAGGCCAAAACCCAGACTGGGAGGGATCAAGGAAACCGATGCGGTCCAGGTGTTCCTGGAGCTGCCGTGCCACAGCCCATTCAATAACCTTCACTAAAAAGGGAAAGTTAGAGACTGGCTGATAACTGGTAGGAGCGTCAGCGTCAAGAGATAGTTTCTTGAGCAGGGGTCTAACCACAGCCTCTTTTAGATGGTCAGGCACCCTGCGGCCTCACCTCCAGAACCGTGGTTAGGTTGGCCACGATCCAGAACGCGGATGGGAATGGCCACGGGTAGCAACTGTTACCCATCCCCATCCCGGGATCAGGTCCCAACCATGGGATGGGATTGGGTGCACCAGCCTGATTGGCCACTGCACCCACCCGTCTCCTCGAGGGCGGGTGGCCATGGAAGCACGGGGGGACGGGGCTGAGTGGCCTCACATCACACCTGGTAGCCCCACTCCCTTCCTGATTCCCCTCTGAGATCAGACCAGCACTTCTAAAGGATGGCCAGTCTGATCACAGACCGGGATCTGAGACAGATCCCAGCACAAGGTTAAGCGCCTTTTGGCCTGCCAAGTCTGAAATTGCCCTATGTGTTCAGGATGGTAAACGTGGGTAATCCTGAAAACAAAGAGGGTTGTGTCCACATAACCACTTGTGGGTAGCCAGCAGCTTTTCATGGCTGTCCATTGGGGGTGTGCAGAAGGCACCCCATTTGTTTTTATTTTCGATTACAGAATCTTCATTTTTGTTTTTTATGTAAATAAAATATTTAATTTTGGTGTTTTTTTCCTTTTTCTAATTAAAAAATTATATATAATCACTGTGCGTGTATAAAATGCCCGCTGGGCGATTCTACACAGCCCTTTTCCAAAACAGTGCTGGCAATGTTGAATTGGTCTGTGTTGGTCTGTGTAGAATGTCCCAGCATGCACAAATGGCTGCTGGACCGGCTGCTGGTTGCCCTTTATCAAAATGCTGCTGATGCTGCCAGCACCATTTTGGATAAAGGCACACATACACAGAATGGTCCAGCAGATGTCATTTGCACATGCATGGTGATTATTGAAATAAAAAAATAATAAAAAATCACTGTGCATGCTCAAAATGGTCACCAGGGCCATTCTGCGCATGTCCACCATTTTCCAAAATGATGTTGATGCTGCTGGTGCCACTTTGGAAAAGGATGAACAGGCACAGAACTGACCCAGTGACCATTTTGTGTATGTGCATTATGCATCCATTTTTGTAACTAATAGAAAACGTTAGGAGTGCACATTGCTATGTCCACGAGCTTTTGGGAAGAAGGAAGGCTTACCAATCTTAGGGAGCAGCAATGGCAGAAGCAGCAGTGGCTTCCCAGAATCCAGGGAACAGAGTAGGTGGAGAGAGCATGGCTGTAGTGGTAGCTCTCCACTGCCATCATACTTTTCCCACTTGTTCCTGTTTACACATGAAAACAGCTAGTTGATGGTATTTCTGTTGCACAACTGGCCTGGATGGATGTCCATTCACCAGAGTAGCCAACATGTGACTCCAAAATTAGGGTTTAAAATACATATTAATCTGTGTGAGTGTTTTCAGTGTGAAATACTAACCCAGCATAACATGGATTAGCATCCTATGTTGCTTACTATTTCGCTGTTGATGTAAAAACCCATTCTAATGCAGAAGTTCCTAAACTATGGGTCAGGTATTAGACTTTTTGTTGAATGGAGTCATAGCCTCCATCAATATTTTCCATGCTTTGAAAGCATGTCTTTGCGTATTTTCAGACGTGATGGGAACACTGCTAACCACACTGAACCACAGTGGATTTTGCATAGTGGCAGTGATCCCATGCACATCTATATGCTCCTAGCCAGATGTTCACCACAATGTACACCCGGTCAGGATCAAATTGACCATGGTTCTGGAGGTGAGACCGGACTCACCTCCAGAACCATGGTTAGTTTGACTATGATCCAGGATGGGACTGCTAATGGCTGCAGGTAACGACTGTTACCCAGCTCCATTCCGGAATCAGGTCCCAACCATGGGATGGGATAGGGCACAGTGTCCTGATTGGCTGCTCCACCCGCCCATCTCCCCGAGGGCAGGCAGCCATGGAAGCATGGGGGGCGGGGCTGAGCGGCCGCACTTCGCGCCACACAGCCCTGCCCCCTCCCCGATTCCCCACTGCGATCAGGCCGGCACGTCTAATGGACACGCTTCAGTGTGTTGGACCTGGAGTCCCAGCATGTCTGAAATTACCCTTTGTTACTGTCTGGGGTTACAAAATTATTCTGAATTTAAAATGGGATCATGCTGGCAAAATTCATGAGCCCCATTGCCCTAGTGAAATGTTATTTATTCCAAACTCTTCTTGGGTGCTAAACAGGTCAAATTGTTTTCTGTTCACTCACTATGACTATGATGTTTCCCTCTGATAGCAATCCAATGCATTTAGCCTTTGTCAATACATACCCGTTGAAAAATATTGCAGGGGAGAGTAGAGTAAATTGAATATCATATAAAATTAAACAGTCCCTAGAATACAGCACTGATATTGTTCATTTTTTATCTTTAATAGATTTTTAAACAAAAATTGTAATTGAGAAAACGCGGCTGTAGAGTTTCTAGTTTGCTATCATTCTGGAGTGCCACAGAAGCTGAAAATACATGGAGATGAATTTACAGAATGCTGGGGAATTTAACAGAATAAACCTATAAATATTGTTTTGTTTTAATTTTGTTATGCCAAAACATTCAAGCAAAATAAAAATCCTAGGATGAAAGGCTACAGGTTGAGCCTGGACCTAATGGGCCTAGTTCTCCTTCCAATTACACCACTGTAAATCCAATATTTCTCTAAACTGCCTGCACTACAGATGACTGTTTTTCAAATTGCTAGTGCCTCATGCTGTTAGCATAGCAAATGATCCCAACTGCTTTTTGAAGTTAACACCTTCACTGAGATGAATGGGCTTCTGGGGAGAAGAATTCACATCTCATTGAATTGCAAGTGTTGGAGTGAGATTAGTTGGCAGTTCGGCAACTGCTACAATTTAACATTTAACCATTTTCAGGAGAAGATGGGTTCATAGGTTAGTTAGTGCATTGATTGATACTGCGAGGAGTATCAGTTGTGGATAGAAAAGGACTAGAAACCAATGGCAAGATTTTGAAAAGTACTAAGGATGGGGCTTATTTCAGGAAAACACTCGATCAAATGCTTAATGCCAGTGCCAATGCCAATGCCAAGGAGGGATAAAACAGTTCTTCAAAGGGAACACTATTTCATTAGCACCTGCTACTCCAATCTGGGCCAGTCAGAATGAGGACCATACCCCAGCATGACAGAGTTGTGGTTTAGCATCTCCTGCTCCCCCTGCCCCGTTGCAGGACTGTTTTCCCTATGTGCACAAGAAGAATACTTTTTTCTGCATTCACAAAATGACACCACAATGAGGGCGGGAGACCAGTCAGAATTGACTGTGGAAATCTGGCACAGTCAAAAATCTATGCTGGATCTCTGTAACCTATTATGAAAATGTAGATTAAATCCATAGGGAAGAACAAGGCATTTTGAAAAGAAAAAACACATGAGGTGATTTGTGGGGGAGGGGGAACTGTACAAATATGTAAATTTCTGCAAATTTTAAGTTGCCTAGCATAGAGGCTGAGCTAAAAAGAAATAACATGTTCTAGCCAAACACTACATCTCAATAGCACAGCACCCCAAAACAATGAATTGTACTAGACCAGTTTTTAGCCATTTTGAGTCTGGGTCATATGTCAACTTCAGCACCAGACAACGCCCCCCCCCCCCAAAATTTCTAGACTATCCAAGTGAAAACAGTTTGTGTGCAAAACTAGTGGATGTTTTGTGATTGGAGCTGAAAGTGAGTACCCACAAATGGGTATAATCAATTCATTTTTTGTACCTGAATTGACCCAAAAACATCGGGTACCAATTGGTACCTGATTGCAACCCTATTTATTGGTTTGCCATCCCAGAAAACTGGCTTCCAGTCCCTCAAGGTCAACTTTAGGTCCCAGCAAATTGACTTCTGGTCCTGATTTTGTTTTGTTAGTTTGTTTGGTTCCATTCCTATATTTTGGTTTTTAATCCCGATATCCTGATTGGGAATTGGAAAATCAGTAATGGTAATCAGTAAAAACTGCTGATTTTTCAGGTACCCGGGTACCTTCTCAGTACCAGGGTAACCTGCCGAGTACCCAATGTGATACTTAAAAATCCAGGTATTACCCATGAGTACTAAATTAAGTGCCCATTTCAGAACTATTTGTGATGCCTGAACCATGTGCTAACTTCTTGAAAATAATTTCTTGAGTAGTAACCCCAGGTATCACTGATGATTTATCAAAATGGGTACCACTTGCCACATATTGCCAGAGATATTTAATGGGCCAGACATAAAAAAACACCCACTGGAAACTAGTCTTGTGGTTCCCATGTGATGATTTCTGTGGCTTTCTAAGATAACTTTTCATGATGTTTGAAAGCGCCCTAACAAGAAACAATGTCTAAAGTACATTTTGAATTAAATTGTTTGTTTAAGAAAATGACACATTAAAAAAATTATGCTGTAGACAGGTTGCCACCCCAAGACCTGGCACCCCCATCTCACCCCTAGAGAGGTGCTCCCATTATCAGTCACCACAAGTTAGTCCTTTGTGCAGTCTCAGGGCGTCTTTAGACATAACAAAAATCGGGTGTCAAAGACCCTACGCATGTGTTTGGCTGTTGTGTGTAAGCACCCATCATAACAATCCCGACACCAATTTGGCCACCCATTGAACATGCAATGTGAACACCATTGCATCACAAGGAGAATTTGCGTGTTCCAGCTGAATACGTGGTCAACGTTGTGTCTAATGATATCACATTGGGTGATTTCAGACGTTACGAGATCACGCTGAACCACACTGAACCACGATCAACCCCCCCGCGGGGCCAAAGGGCCCTGAACGTCTGAACGGCGCGTGCCAGATGTTCATCACGCTCAATACCCACATGGGGTCAGGTTCAACCACGCTTCCCGGGCTAGCCGGGGGAAGGTCCCGGGAAGCGTGGTCAAACGAACCCCCACAGGGAACCAAGCAAAAGTAACGTCTGGACGCCAATCCCCCAGCGGAACCAAAAAAAAAGAGCCCCAGCCGGGGACGAGGCACGCAGCGTCGCTGCCAGGCAACCAGCATCAACACAAACACCGGAGGGAGATTTAAAGCGAGAGCAGCAGCAAGCAAGCGTGGCGGGATGGAGCGAGGAGGGAAGCGGAAGAGAGCGGAGGCACAGACAGCGACAGCGGCGGGACAGGAGGCGGAGGAGGTGCAGCCAGGCCCAGCGATGCAGGCGGAGGAGGCACAGGCGCAGGAAGGGCGCACACGGGAGCACCCGACCAGGGAGGCGCCCCGGGAACAACACCCACAGCTGAAGCCGGGTCGCGCCGCCCCGGGGACAGCGGCCGGAACGGGCCCACAGGAGGCACCCAGGAAAAGGGTAAGGGCACCCACCTGGAGGGGAACAGGGGGCACGGGTGAACCCCCTGTGGGGGGGCCCGGCGGGACCCCGGGCGGAGGGCAGGGGGGCAGGGGGCCCCCGAGAGGGGCCACACCCCCACCCAGCAACCACCCTCCCCCACCCCGGGGGGGCCCGGGGGGACCCCGGGCGGAGGGCAGGGGGGCAGGGGGCCCCCGAGAGGGGCCACACCCTCACCCAGCAACCAACCACCCCCTTTCCCCCCCCAGACACGAAAGTCGGCCCGGGCGGACGAGCCCCAGGAGGAGCCCGGCCCCGGGCGCCCGGAGGCGCACCCCCAGGAGGAGGTGGAGGAGGAGCAGAGGCAGGTGCAGCAAGAGCTGGACCAGGAGGAGGAACAGCAGGGGCCCAGCCGGAGGAAGGCCTACCACAGAGGGGGACAGTGGGGCCTCCAGGAGACCCGGGACTTCATCCGGATATGGGGGACCCTCGAGTACCAGCTGGAGCTCGCAATCAACCAGCGGAACGAGCACGTCTACCGGGACATCGTGCGCGACATGGAGGCGGCGGGGCACGAGCGCACAGTCAACCAGTGTCGCTCCAAGGCCAAGGAGCTCAAGAGGGGGTACAAGGCCCTCAAGGACAATAACAGCCGCTCCGGCCACGGGGCCCGCACCGCCCCCTACTACGATGCCCTGGACCGCATCCTGCACATGAAGGGCTCCATAGTTGCCCCACGCCTGGTGGGCAGCGCTGTGGTCCAGGGCAGGGAGCGGGCCGAGGTACCCCCTCCCCTCGCCGCCCGCCCGGTAGACACGAGCTCAGGGGACCCCCACCCCCAGGAGGACCACCCGGGACCCGCAGAAGCCCCAAGGCCCCCCCCCAGCAGCAGCCCGGAGACATCCCAACGCCGGGCCGGCCAGGCGGAGTCGGAGGTCGGCACCTTCACCACCCTCAGCCAGTGGTCCCAGGGGGAGCACTCCCAGGGTGAGGCGCCGGGCTCCGAAGGCTCGGAGATGGACATAGAGGGTAAGCGGGCCCCCAGGGCAGGGGGGGGCACGACCAGGGGGCCGGTGGCAGGGGCGGGGGTGGGGGCCCTGCTGCAGGGGCCACAACCAGCCCCCTTCACCCGCTCCCCCCTCTCCCGCCCGCAGGACATGGGGAGCCCCAGGACCGGGCCAGCGAGACGGTGCAGGCCCCCGCGGAGGGCACAGGAGAGCAGGTGCCGGACCCAGGTAAGGCGGGAGGGCTGGGATGGCGGGAGGGCCCCCCGGGCGCCAGCCCAGGGGGGCCTCCGGCCTCAGTGGGGGAGGGGGGGCAGGGGGCCCCGGGACCCGACCCCGCTAGGGGACAGGGCCCTGCACTGACCCACCCGCCCATTTCCACAGGGCAGCCCCCGCGCGCGGCGCCTCCGCCGGCCGCGGCCCCAGCCCAGCGGATGCGGGAGTACCGGGCGCGGGTCCGCAGGCGCAGGGAGGAGCAAGCGGAGGACATCGTCCGCAGGGCGGAGGAACAGGGGGAGCGCATGATCGCCTCCGTGGACCGCATGGAGGCGGCCATAGAGCGGTCCATGGAGAAGGCCCTGGAGACAGACCGCCGGCTGGAGGCGGAGGTGCGCCTGGAGCGGAGGCGGGAGCGCCGGGAGCACCAGCGGCAGCAGGGGCTGCTCAGGGGCCTCCGGCAGGACATACAGGGCATGGTGCGGGAGCACAGTGCAAAGATGGACAGGTCCCACGACATTGGGACCTCCCTGCTCCTGCATGCGGGCACCATGTGTGCCTACGTGATGGCCGGCGCACCTCCGGGCGCCCTGCCCGCCCAGGTCCCCATGCCGGGCCCCTCGGCGCCCCCGGGCCCAGCCCTGCCGCCCCTGGCGCCCCCCCGGCCCCAGGGCCCTCGCATGCGCCTCCCAGTGCCCCCGGGCCTCCGGAGGGTCCAGCCCCCCCGGGGCGCGACCGGGGCACCGGGCACAGCTGCCCATCCGCCGCCCGGCCCCCTGCCGGGGCCGGGACCGGCCCAGGACACGGCAGGGGACACGGACAGTGGGGGGGAGGGGAGCTCCCAGAGCTCGGTGGGCCCAAGCGGCCGCACGAGGGGTCGGCCCAGGAAACGCGGGGGGATGGTGGGAAGGGGGGGGAGGGGGAGGGCCACATGAGGGCGGGTGGTGGACGGGGTCACGGGCACGGGGGTGGGGAGGGGGCACAGGGTGATTGTGTGAACTGTGTGGGCAATAAAGTGTTGTAAAGAGACAGTTGTCCCCGGCCCGTTTGTGGGGGGGACAGGGCTGTGGGACCGCGTGTACAGGGGCATGGGCACGGAACGGGGGGTGGGGCCCCCAGGGGCGGGAAGGCCCTCACAGCGGGCCCCCCCGGGCGATGTGGGTTGCAAGGGCGTTCCGGATCCTTTTGGCATACCGGTACTCCCGGGGGTTCCCTGCGTTCACGTACAGGGGAACAGGACCGGGGGGCCGGTGGGGCTCGGGGTACTCCAGGGCCGCCCCCTCGGTCTCGCACACATTGTGCAGAACGCAGCAGGCACCGATCACCAGGGCGGAGGTGGGGACGGTGAAGTCCAGGCGGCCAGCTATACTCCTCCAGCGCTGCTTCAGGGCCCCGAAGGCACGCTCCACCACGGTCCGGCTCGCACACAGGCGGGTATTGTATACCTGCTCCGCAGGGGTGCTCGGGACAGGGTAGACCTTCATCAGCCAGCGGGTCAGGGGGTAGGCGGGGTCCCCCAGGATGCAGGGGGGCATGGGAACACCCTCGATCCACCTCATGCCCATGTCCGCGAAGTCCCCCCGGTACATGCGGGCATAGAAGGGGGAGATGGTCATGATCCTGGCGTCGTGACTCCGGCCGGAGTTGCCCGTGTAGATGTCTATGAAGCGGGCCCGGTGGTCCACCACCCCCTGCAGGTGCAGGGAGTAGTATCCGTGCCGGTTCACATACTCCAGGGCCTCCCCCGCGGCCGGGCGCAGGATCTCGATGTGTGTGCCGTCCACGGCTCCGATGCAGTTCGGGAAGCCCCCGGCCGCGAAGCCAGCCATCACAGCGCCCTGGTCCAGGAGCTGGATGGTCCTGTCGAGGAGCACGCCCTCCACAGCCTCGCACACATCCCGCACGATGCAGGCGACCGTGCTGAGCCCCACCCCGAAGTGCTGGGACACGGAGCGGCAGGAGTCGGGCGTTGCGAGGGCCCAGACCCCTATGGCCACCCGCTGGACCATGGGGATGGGCTCCCGCATGGAGGTGTGCTGCCGCTCCAGCCAGGGCGTGAGGAGCTCCGCTAGGCGCAGCAGGGTGGCCTTGCCCATCCGGAAGTGGGACCCCCACTCGGCCTCCCCCCAGTGGGCCTGGGCCCGCTCCCACCAGGCCTGGGGCCGCTCCGTGACCCATAGGCTCCGCGCTATGGGCATAGCCAGCAGCGCTGCCCGGCGGAGGGTCTGCGTTGCCCAGCGGAACCGCCTCGCGGCCCCTCGGAGCGCAGCGGGCCGGGTGAGGCTCCGGCAGGCGGCCAGCCACGCCCCCCAGGCCCGGCGCCGAGCCCTGAGCCGGGCACGGACTCTCCTGCGGGCCTGCTGGCCCCGGAGGCGCACGCCAGCCCGCAGGGCCAGGACATAGCGCAGGCGGACGGCCAGGTGCACCCTCTCGGTCAGGAGGCACAGCTGCTCAGTGTGGTCACGGTGCCACTCAGCCGCGAGCGCGAGGAACATCCAGTTCCCACCTGCCCTATCGCGCTCCATGGTGCTGGGGCCCCGGTGGGGGCTGGGAGCGCTTATGGCGGCCCGGTGCTGGTGGCTCCGCCCGGGGGTCGGCCTCGCGGGCCTGCGCGCGCCCTGTGCCGGTGCGTTCCGGCTGCTCCCGCCCCCAGCACCCCGGGCCCCCTCCCCTCGCTGTTTGTAGCGGGATGGCCTTGAAGGTGCGATTAGGCAGACAGAGAGCTCGCTGTTGTTCTCTGCAGCTGTGCCGGGCCCGCACCCCACGCCTCGCTCTGTTGTGCTACAATGTTGCGGTGCGGGCCCGTGTTCCCTGTCCCGGGGGCCGGGCCGAGCCTCTCCCGGCCCTGGGCAGTCTGTGTGCCCTCCGGGCTCCGTGTCCCATTCCCTGTTGTGCTGGACCATGGCTGGCTGCCCATCCATGGGGCTCCCGCTGTCCGGCCCCCAAGGGGCCCCCCATATCTGGGCCTTCCGCGAGACCATGTCTCTGTGCGACCTGTGGCACACCCCTGCCGTGCAGCTGCTCCTGGCCGGGCCGGGGAGCCGTGCAGGTGCCTACGAGAGCCTGAGCTCCGGGCTCCGTTACTTTGGCCATGTGGTGAGCGCCCGTGATTGCCGGCTGCATGCGGAGGCCCTGGGGCTGGCTCGTTTCCCCGAGGGGCGCATCCCGGAGGTGCTGTGCGCCCATGTGCCCTGGAGCGCCTCGGAGACCGTGTCAGCGCTGGTGGTGTGTGGTCTGGGCGCCTACTCGGAGTGCCTGGCCGAGGGTGGCCCTGCCTTGGCCGTGAGCTACTTCTCCTGTGTTCACGGGGCCCGTGGGTACCAGCGCACCCGTGGGGCGGCGTTCCAGCGGCTTCTGGAGCTGGGGCATCTTCCGTGGCCCCCTTCTGCTGCCTGCTGTGTGCCGGAGCCCTCCGCGGTGGAGATGTCATCCCTGTTGGCGGTGTGGGCGCGTGTGGATGTGCAGCTGGCCCTCACCATGCCCGATCCCTTCGAGGCCTACTACCTGATCGCCCACTACATGTCCTTGCAGGGGTACCGCCGGGGCATGCTGCACTGGCCCCACCTGGTCCACCGGGCGGGCCACCCGGGCCCTGGGGCCAGCGGGGCCCCCGGCAGCGGCCCGTGAGCCCCGCGTCGCTGGCCTGCCCCCCCCCGCGTGGTGCCCCCGTGTGGGCTCCCGCCCCGGCCCGGGGGGGGGCCTGGTCCCCGCTGGCCGCTCCCGACCTGCGGACCCCACCTCGGTGAGCTCCCGCCCGCCTCGCTGCTTGCTGCTGCCCCTGGCCGTGGTCCTGGGCCCCCTCCATCCCCGTGACTCCGTGGGTGCTGCCTGAGCGTCGCTGGTGCTGCGGAGGAGCACCGCTGGACCCGGCTGCCCTGCCTGTGCCAGCCTTTGACTGTGGGGCCCCCTTCCTCCTCCTCCTGGCGCCCCTCCGCCGGCCTCGCTGTGCTTTGGGGGCCCCCAACGTGCCTTGCTCCGGGGGTCCGCCCCCCCCCCCCGAGACTGCCTCTGTTCCTGTGGGGGCACCTCCTTGGACTGGACTGGACTGGGGTGGTGTGGGGGTGGGGGTTGCTGCTGTCTGTGCCTTGCCCCGTGGTGGTGCCCCCCCCTCCCTGCCGGTGTTCCGGGTGGGGTGTTCCGGGCGCCCCTTCCCCCCTTCCCGGCCTTTCCCTGGTGTGTGTGTGTGTGTGTGTGTGTGTGTGTGTGTGCCCGGGCGTGTGGCCGTGCATTGTGCCCCGCTGCGGGACCGCTGTGTGAGCCGGCTGTCAGCCTGTTCTCGCTCTTCCCCCCTCCCTTCCCGTTTCCCTTGTGTGGGCGTTCCCTTGTGTGCCTTGTGGCTTCGTTTGCCCTCAGTCGGCCATGTCTGTGTCCCGCCCCTGCCCGGTGCCTTGTGGGGGTTTAGCGCCCGCCGGGGGTTCGGCTGCACGTCTGTTGTGCTGCCACGGGCCGCGATGGTGCGGCCCGGTTCCGGCCCGTGGTCCCGTTCCCGGCACGTCTGTTTGGGTCGTTTTCCAACCCCCGGGCGTGGTTGCGCTGTTCACCCCCCCTGGTGGTTCGCTGTGGTGAACCGGCCGCCCGTAACGTCTGAAAGTACCCATTGTGTGTTAGCAGGTACAACATGGGGAACAAGGTGGTAGCACTTGTGTGCTGAGATCAGATGGTAAGCAAAACAATGATTTGCTTCAAAATTGCCTCAAGCAGCGCCACATGGTGAACACAGGGCCAAACCAGTGTTCATATCAAGTTCAAAACATGCATTCAGACACCTGTTGATGTTATGTCTAAAGACACCCTCCGTGGTCTTTATGTATACTGAACCACACAACACCATTCAATGTCCTGCTCCTCTTGAGGGCACCCTCCGGTACAGACAATGTCCAGAACTTCATCCAATGTCCAAACCAGGAGGAGTGTTTCCTCCTTAAAGAGTTAACTGTCTTTAGCATGGCAATGAAAAAGGGCTCAAGCCCACTCTGTTAAATAATGCACTTTAAAAAGGTGACATCATTCTTAGAAACCCCAGGCTATGTAGCTTATATAAACCTATTTTTTTTAAAGCAAATATACTAAATATATGGGGTTCCCTGGCACAAACAAGCAAATAAATTAGAAATAATTTACCTTGCTTATTGATAAACCATAGGATAGATGGGTCTGCAGAAAAAGAAGAATCCAATTAAGTTATTATTCTGGGACTTTACAGCAAGACATAAACCTTCACTGACTTATATATATCATTGCAAAATTCTGGATTAAAAGAAATTTTGTCTTGACCCTAACTCCTCTTTCACATGAGCAGCAGGATCAGTGTGTTGAAAAATGTGCTTCCTGAATAGCCCTGTTGGGTGACTCTAGATGCACTGGAAGTAGCCGGCCATCATAGGAATTGTGGTTTGCATGGACATTTTGAAGCCGCATTTGGGAAGCCTTGATATTAGGATCTCCCAAAGGTGGCTTCAAAAAGACTGTGTGAACCACAATTCCTATGATGGCCAGCTACTTCTGGTTTGTTTATTTTTTTAAAAAAAATTGTTAAATTGAAATACAAATACAAATTAGAGAAAAGTATAAAAGGAAACATATATACAGAATACACACAGTGTTCTTGATAGCTTCATTTTGCTGTTCTTCCATCCATATACCTGTTCGTCTAACCAATAATACAAACAATAATGAAGGATACAGAAATAAAAAGACGTTTCTCTCACATATACCGCTTCCATCCTTAAGAATAATTAGTTACAGTCTTCATATTGATTTAAGGTTAAGAGATGCTTTTGTCTTACCCATGTCTATATGTTCCACAAGTAAGTTCCAAGTCGGAATCCATATTTCATAAAACTTCTCCAATGTATCCTGTAGACCTGCAGAAATCCTTTCCATTGTTAATACGTGCCAGAGTCTTTTTATCCAGTCTCGGATAGTCGGTCCCCCTGGCATTTTCCACTTTTGCAGAATCGAATGAATGGCTATCAGGATCATCACCCTTCTGGCGGGAGCTTTGGAGTGTTTTTTTCCAATTCTTTGGGCCAGAGACCCAACAATGCTAGCTGCGGCGTACAAGGTATCGTTATTCCAGTATGCTTCTCTATTTTCCCCCATACTTTTTGCCAAAACTTATTTATTACCGGACAGTCCCACCACTGGTGCAAATAGGTACCTATCTGACCACAGTCTCGCCAGCACAAATTACTGTAACCCCTGTTTCCCTGGTGGAGTCTCTGTGGAGTTAGGTAGAATCTGTGAACTAATTTTATTTGCGACTCTCGAACCATCAGGGAGCCAGCACATTTCTGCATATGTGTCCAAATTTGGATCATACACTTGTCTGTAATCGGAAGGTTTAGTTCCTCACTCCATACAGAGATGTATCCTGCATCTGGGGGGTGGAATAAATTTCTAATGATCTGGTATAGCCTGGAAATGACTTTTCTTTGTGGAGTATTGCTGAACATCTCCGATTCTATGGGATGTGGTTTCCTTATAAATTCCGGATTATTTTTTGGATGCATTAAGTAGCTATGTAATTTAGTGTACAAACCCATCAATTCTTTCCCCACATTGCGTCTGTAACGTATCTCTAATTAATATATCCTCATTCACATAGAAATGCCTGACCTGCCACAGGCCCTTTTTTTTCCACCTCTCCAAAATTGCCCTCTCCCTACTGCTCAGGGAGAGAGCCCCACAGAGCACTGGTTTGAATGGAGACTTGCCCTGGTTAATATCTGCTTTGTATTGGCACATTTTCCAGATTCTAGTCACGGTATCAATGAACGGGTACAATATTTTATTTTTTATTTGCATTTTAGGAGGGGATTCTTCCATTAAATAGGGTCTGAATGTAGTGATCTGCGCAGTTTGTTTTTCCAGCTTCACCCAGGTAGGCTCCCCTCTATCCTCATACCACATTTTTACACCCCTCAATACAGATGCCCAGTAATAGAATTAAGACCACCTTTTTCTGTTGATGTTGACATAATAGAGCGTCTGACCCTTGGTTTGTTCTTATTCCATATTATGTTATTGATAATTTTGTTAAGCTTATTAAAGAAATCTCCTGGGACTTGGATAGGGAGCGCGATTATGGTATATAGCAACTTTGTAATAGTTGCTATATCATTCTAATCAGGTTTATTTTTCCTATCCATTCTAATCAGGTTTATTTTTCCTATCCAGGAACAGTTTACTGTCGCCCATGATTCTTTGAGTCTCTTGGCCTCTTCTAGCAAGGGTAAGTAATTATATTTGTATAAATTTGCTATGTTTTTTGAAAGATTTATTCCCAAGTATTTTGGGATGTATTCTTTATTTGGAATGGGGTAATATGTTCCAACTCTGATTTAGGAATCCCCTTCTCATTAAGTAGAAACATTTGAGATTTAGCTATATTGACCTTATAGCCAGACAGTTTACCAAACTGTTCCAACATGGCCAGAACAGCAGGCGTAGATTGTTGTAAATTAGTCATAAACAGCATAGTATCATCCGCGTATAGAGAGATTTTAACCTGTTGTTCCCCAAATTGGACACCTGAGATCTGTGGGTTTTGTTTTATAGCAAGTGCTAACGGTTCCAACCCTATATCAAATAGCAACTGAGATAGTGGGCAGCCCTGTCGAGTGCCTCTCTGGAGCCCAAAATTATTTGTTAAGACCCCATTCACTATTAACCTGGAAGTGGGGCATTTATGCAACAGTTTGACCCATTGCATAAAATTACCCCTAAAGCCCATATGTTCCATTGTTTTGGTTAAAAATAAATATTCCAAACGATCAAAGACTTTCTCCGCATCTAGGGAGATTATTGCTGCTGGTGTTTTGTCTTGTGTTATCTTGTATAGCACATTAGTAACCTTCCTAACATTATCAATTCCCATCCTGCCCCCTATGAACCCTGTTTGATCTGGTGAAATCAGATCTTTAACGCACAACTGTAGCCTGTCCGCCAGAATTTTTGTAAAGATCTTCATGTCTGTATTGAGCAAAGATATGGGGTGATATCCTGCACAGTCTTCTAATTTTTTTCCATAATATTGGCCTCGTAAAAAGATGGGACTAAGCTTCTTTGCAATATAAACATTTTAAACACAGACTCCAAAAATGGGGTTATTTCCTTATTTTAGATTTTGTAGAATTCTGTAGAGTACCCATCTGGTCCTGGGGCCTTATTTGACGGCAAATTCTTTATTGTTCCCGCAATTTCCTCTTGTGTTATTGGAGCATTCAGGTAAGACCTTTGCGCATTCTTCAATTGTGGGATATTTAAGTTCTCTAAAAATTCCTCAGATGGTTGGGTGGATTGGTAGAGGTCTGCGTAAAACTGAACAAACCTTTCCTTTAATTTGGCCCAATCAGGTTAGTATGTCCTGGTTTATCTCTGATGTGCGAGATATGATTTTTTTCCCTTCGTTTTTTAACCATCCAGGCTAGCGTTTTATCTGCCTTATTTGCTCTTTCAAAATAAAATTGTTTAGTGTATTGCAGTTTGCCAATTACATGCTCTGTATTCATAGCATCTATCATTCCCCTCAATTCTCCTATTTCCTTCCCTCTTTTCTTTGTTGGTTTTGACTTTTGTATCTTCTGGAGAGCAGACAATTTTAATTGCAACTCCCTAATTTCTTTATTCTTTTCCTTCCATTTATGTGCAGCGACTGAGATGTATGATCCCCTGATGACCGCCTTCATCGCGTCCCACACCACCAATGGGGAGACACTACCCTGCATGTTATTACTAAAGTATTCCATCAGATCTTTCTTAATTTGCTCCTTAATCTGTGGATCCATTAAAACTGATTTATTCAAAGTCCAACGTGTGTGTGTGTTTTTTATAACTGGGTGTTCGCTCATTTTAAGTCCAACTGCACTGTGGTCTGTAAACGTGTTCTGCAAGATCTGGCACTGAAAGTCTGCTTGGTACATTCTTTTTTCTATGACTAAGTGGTCGATTAGAGAAAATGTTAAGTGCTTATTAGAGTAGGAGTAATCTCTTTGTGTTGGATGCTTGGTGCACCACACGCTCATCCACCCTTCTTCTTCTATTAGTCTCATTATTTTCAATTGGTATTTTTTTAATTTTGCCAGGTTGGATTTATCCAGTGTCGATAAGGGGGTATTAAAATCCCCACATATTATCATTTTACCTTTCTTTTCTTGTTTTATGATCAGTACAAGTTTCCTAAAATATGCCAGGGTATTCTTATTGGATGCGTATACACAGACCAGTGTATACATTTGTCCCTGTATCTCCCCCACCAGGATGAGATACCTGCCTTCTTTATCTGCTATTCTCTTATGGCAGAAGAATTTAATAGTATTGGCGAATGCAATCAGGATGCCAGCCTTTTTACATTGTGCATTAGCAAAGTAGATTTTATTATATTTTTTATTTTTGACCCTAAAGTTATCTTTACTCAGCAAGTGAGTTTCTTGCACCGCCATTATTTCAATTCTCTTTTGTTCCACAAATTGTCATAATTTGCGTCTTTTTATGGGGTTATTGAGTCCTTTAACATTTAACGTGCCCAGAGTAAATTCCTCCATTTGTACATTTAAGTTCATTTTGGTACCTGTCTTCTATATAACAACAACTCTGTCTTCCACTCACACCCCTAACAAGACGTTCATAACCAGCCCCCTTGTCTCTGTGGTGTCCTCTCCCTCTACATTCTACCTCATCCTGATTGGCCGTCCTTCTCAGCCCATTACTTTGTCCCAGTTTTATTGCCTTTCCATCCCTCACCTTCTTCACTATATATCGAGTGAAATTACAAAAATTAATGCACATAATAGCAATACATACAACAAACAAAGTTTTAGCTCTGATGCAGAGTCCCTGTCACTCTGCGGGGGGGTCAGAGACTAATCTCGCGCAGTATGGTACTATGCATCCACCCCGCCCGATCCATTTTTCCTTGAACATCTTTTAATATGGGCTTCCTGTCCTATTAGTGGCCTCATGGTTTCATTAACATATTTATCTTAATATTCATGGTATCATTGCCTTGTCTACTTTTACCTCATTAGGTCTCAGCGTCCTCTTGTGACCAAATGAGAGAGAGACAGGATTTAAAACATTTGATGATAGCATCTTAGTTTAACAACTGTGACTGCCTCTTTGCAACTTTGAGCATTCCTATAATCGATGTCTGTTATGCCCTGCAGTCAGCTAGGCAATAATGCCCTCTTATAACTCAGTAGGCAGCGAGCATAAACTAAAACATGTAATATTAACCTCCTATTTTATCAAGTATGTCTGCGCACTGTTGAACTCTATCAAACCTAATACATCAGCTCTAGCAATTTTCCTGTTCAGGTCAGAGTTTTTGTCCAAGCCAGGTCAGCCATGAACATTTTCATATACACCTTCAATTGTGACACATGCGGAGTCTGTCTTGATAGTAGAAAGAAAATTTCGCTGGGAACAACAGGCGTGCTCTAATGCCATTCTTGTAGAAGAGGTTAAGATGATCTTTCCATTGCTTTCTCTTGTTTAATGTTTCTGTGGCAAGGTCTGGATAGAATAGAATTCGCTTTTCTTCAAATTTAAGTTCTCTGTCTTTTCTTGCAGCAGTTAATATAGCCTCCTTGTCCAGATACCTAAGACATTTGAAAATGATGGCGCGCAGGGGCTCCCCCTCTTTAGGTTTTGCATGGAGCGCCCTGTGTGCACGATCAATCTCTATATTATGCAATTCAGGGTTGCAGGGGAATACCTTTGTAAGAATTTCCAGCACTACAGTTCTGATATTTGTGGTGTCTCTCTGTTTTGACACCCCCACTATTTTAATATTACATCTCCTGCTGCGGTTCTCTAAGTCTTCAATTTTATTAATCAATATATTCACATTCAGATCCATGCCCTTTATCTTCTCATCCCTTCTGGAAGCACAGTCTTCCTGTTGGCCCAGCCTGGTTTCCAATTCAGTCACCCTTTTTGCCAGGGTATCAAATTTCTTATTCAGGGTTTATGTAACTGAGATCACCTTCGTTAACCCTTCCTTTATAGTATCTCTGTCCATTTGAGAGCTCTCATGTTGGCATTTTATCAGCTCAACCAGGTTAGCTATCTGGGAAGATGCATCCTCCTCCTCAGCTCTCTCCCACTCAGGGCTCTCAGATAAAGTTGAAGTCGCCATTTTGTTCCCCTCCTCCCCGGGGCCTCATGGAGCTCTGCTCTGAGCCTTGCAAAAGGACTGAATTGTACCTTTTATTACATTCTTTTTTGGTTGCGAATGCCTCCGGGTCCTCCCACTCATGAGGGAACACTTTTTTCCTTCTTTTAAACAGGTAAGCCACTTTTTTTATCTCTTGATGCGATCGGGCCGAGCGGAGCTGTTTCCCTGCGCTGCTACTCGGCGTGCATGCTCGGTCCGCCCCCCCTCTGGTGCGTTTAAACGCACCCACGGGGCTTTTCAGTAAGCGGGTTCTTCACCGCGCTGCATCCCGCCACTGGTGTAAAAGCGGCCTCAGAAATAAACTGTAAAAAAATCCTCTGTGTTGTTAATAACTTAGAATTATGTTCTCCTCAGTTGCTTCAACTGAGATACATCATTGTAGGAATTTTCCTTTTGTGTCAAAATGGTTTCAGAAAAATTCAGTTTGGGTGGAAGCACACCTGAAGGATGGAAGGAAAAGGGATACAAAATCCCTTCCTTCTATAAGCCTTCCCCAGACTCAATGACCACACCTCTGTCTTCCTGCATGGAATGCATGACCATTCACCCATATCCCCCATTTCTAACCCAACTATCCCCCACTAGCCAAGCAAGTACCTTCAAGTGTCCCATGCAGAATCAGCCCAACTGCACTGCAATGATTTACCCAATCTTTGGAGCTTTCTAGGGCTGAGAGTTGGGCAGTTTTGTCATGCCTTCAGAACCTATTCTGTTTCTCCTGATTTGTTTGGACAGCTATGGAGGGACTCATGCCTTCCCTATGTATCTGTAAGTAAAGGCAGAACAAGATTTTTCCAAAATGAGAAATCTCATCAAAATCCCAGTTCCCAATACGATCTTGGTCAAATCAAGAACTCTTGGTACTAAGTAATGTCTTGACTGACATTTTGTTTTTTGATTTACCAACTTTCTGCTTACTGGGACCCCATTTAGTGCTTTGCCATATACTGCTTTGTCATCCATTTAAAGAAATAATACTGACACAATACTGCATTTCTTGTACTCCATTTTCCCTTGTACTTCCTTGACATTTATTGACTGGTATGCAGATTCCTTTACTAATCTGTAATCCAGTTGCAGATTGGTCAAAACAAAGGGAACAGCTTAGAGTGTTAACAAACAAGATGGTGCCCTACGTTTTCCCACATGATCCCCAGATTCACCTGCTTGTCTACTCCGTTCACCCCAGGACCACCCCCAGGGTTGCTACCCATGACATCATCCTTGGGAACATGGAGGACACCTATTACCTATAGGGGGCTGGTTCTTCCAGTGCCTTATAATGGATACTAACATCCCTCACATATCAAGAAGGAGCATGTTTAGGAGCGACAGCAACAGCCCTAGCTGCACATGCCATGCTGCAAGAGTCCAACTGCTAGGAGGAAAATAGAAAAGTCCAGCTATCTCCCCCACACTGGAATGTGTGATCTGAGATGCTGTTGCTGGGTCAAGCCTGGGGATGCAGTCAGAGCTATGCTGACAATGCCCAGTCCCCACTTGGAACAGTCAGGAGAGATCCCACATTGCCCCCAGCCTGTCTTTTTCTTTGCTTTCCTCTCTCATGGCTGGTTCTCCTTCAGAGGCAACTTTGGGGCACCCAGCACTTCCAATGGGTGCCCTACCCCCAACTACCGGTACCAACCCCAGATCCTCCTGAGACTCACCCGGCCTCCCAAGTGCACAAAAGTTGCACAATCATGTCACCCTAGTCACGATGAGAAGGGTAGAGGGTCTGGGCTGCTCTCTCTTTGCAAGGGGGACTCTGTGAAGCTGGAAAAGGGGGCAGTCCTATCTATCCTCCTCTGCTCTGGACTCTCTTCTGTCAGTGCCCCAGCTGGATTGCACTAGTAGGATCTCAAGCACAGCTCCAGCCTCCACCCCCATGCCTCTCTTGTTTGAGCCAGAGACAGCAGCCTCTCCCAGCCCACTACATTTGGGAACTGGTGGGAGAGTCTTCTGGATCACATCCTGCTGCTGTTACAGCCAGATCCCATAGTCCTATTGGAGGGTTTATATGGGGGTTATAAGGCTGACCCCCTGCCCGGCTATATTGTGCAGGAGGCTGCCCATTTGCTTGGCTCCATGTGTTTTCCACACAGTGGGTAGGATCGGGGAATGTCTAGGGTCTTGGTGGGTTCTCTTCCCTTTATTGATTCTATTAGGTGTATCAACGGCCTTTGACATGGTTGACCATGAGATGCTGGTGACTTGCTTGCAGGACCAAGCGGGAGTGGGCGGCACCATTCTTGAATGGTTCAACTCTTTCCTGGCCAGATGAACTCAGGTGCTGGGGGAGCATTCATCGTCCCCCTGGGGCCTTATGTACAGGGTCCTGCAATGTTCCATTCTATCTCCTCTCCTGTTCAAAGTGTATATTCAGCCCCTGGGTGAGGTCGTAAGAGGTTTGGCATACGATGCCATCAGTACACTGATGGTACTGAATTATACCTCTCTTTTTCATATGTCATGCCGTCTCAGTGCTTACTCAGTGCTTGGCAGTGGGGGACTGAATGAGGGTGAGCTGTCTGAAGCTGAATCCTGACAAAATGGAGGTGATACTGGTGAGTAAAGGGTTGGGGGACTTGGTTGCCCCCATCATTGATGGGGTTCGTCCCTCCCTGGTCCTGCAGGATTGATGTATTGGAGTGCTCCTCGATTCCTGGCTCTGCCTACAGGCCCAGGAGGTAACTGTGGCAAGGAGTGCTTTTTTTCAATTACACCTGATACAACGGCGCCAGCCATATATCTTGGACTCAGACCTGACCACCATCATCCATGTCTTTGTTACCTCAAGACTGGATTACTGCAACATGCTCTATGTGGGGCTACCCTTAGTGATGGTTTGGAGACGGCAGCTGGTGCAGAATATAGCAGCTCATCTCCTTATGGGGACCCAGCACTGAGAGCATATTACACCTGTGCTCCATGCTCTGCACTGGCTACCAATTGTCTTCCGAGCCCGATTCAAGGTGTTGGTTTTAATCTATAAAGCCCTGTATGATCTAGGCCCCACTTAACCATGAGACCGCCTCACACACTCCATGTTTGAGTGACCCCTGCGGTCCTCCGGGGGCGTCCTCCCTGAGGTCCCCTGTGTTTCACTTACAGGGAACATGGAAAGGGCATTCTTGGTGGCCACCACAAAGTTGTGGAACTCCCACTCATTGGAGATCCATTTGTCCCCGGATCTCCCCTTCTTCCATTTTCATTGTAAAACCTGGCTGTTCCACCATGTGTTTGGCAGGGGAGAGGGGTAGTGGGAGCCTGAGATCTAGTTATTTTAATAGATATGTATTTGGTTTTATATTGCTGTTTTATATTGCTTTTATCATTGTTGTTAGCCAACCCGAGGTGCCTGAGGCACGAAGGGGGCAGGATATCAAATTTTATTAAATGAATGAATGAATGAATGAATGAATGAATGGTTAAAACATATAGGGCAACAATTCCAATTGGAAACCCTGGAAAGGAGGTTAAGGCTCACTCGTGGGAGGTTAAGGGGTGGGCTATTTTCATAGTGTTTGTCTGGGATGGAAAATGGTGAGCAGGTGTGACAGGTTAAGGAAAGCAGGGGAACAGAATAAAAGACTCTAATGCATTAACAGAAGCATTAGAATTAGCACATCTCCTCTAGGCCGATATCCTGGAACATTCAGTCACCGGTAGGGTGCAGAACCAGTTAGGTTGGTTCGCCTCTGAAGGCTTATGGAACCAGAAAGGTTCTGGATTGCCCTAGGGGATATTTCCTTTGACTTCAATGGCCGTTCACTCAATGAGCTCGTGGTCTTGTGGAATTCTATGCAAATGGAGGCCATCAATTGTGTGCCTCCCAGTGTGAACACCAGGGGGTTCAGTGTTTGGCCGTTCAGGGTTTAGCCGAACTGGAAACCATTCAGGTTCAGCCTGTTCAGCCCAAATGGGTTGGGGGGGCTGAACCCATTCGGGTGGGGGGCGGTTTTCCCTCTCCCCTCCAGACTGCATGGGTGGAAGGGGTGCCAGGGAGCACCTCCCCCCCCTACCCACCGCCACTGCTGCTGCCACTGCTGCCAGTCCCAGAGCCTGACCTACCTGGTGGTGTCGGGGCTCTGGCCCTGGGTCCAGCAGCGGCAGCGGCAGAAGCAGCGGCGGTTCTCTGGAGCGCTTCAAGCCACTACTAGACCTTCCAGTTTGACCCGGAAGGCCTAGTAGTGTCCTAAAGTGCTCCAGAGTGCTGCCACTGCCAGAACCACTGCCGGACCTTCTGCCGGAGCCCTGGCACCATGAGGTAGGGTGATCCCTGTGGTGGAGGGTTTAAAAACAAATTACGAGCCTGGGTAGGGTGAGGGGGGGAGATGCTCCCCAGCACCCCTTCCACCCACGCAGTCCCTTCCACCTGCCAGAATGGGTTCAGGACCTGAACTTTGTTCAAGCAGGGGGCAATTTGAATTCAGGGTGTTCGTGAATGGGCCAAACATCCTGAGTTTGGGCCAAACCCTGAACGTCCGAACTGCGTTCGCACATCCTTAGCTCCCAGTCATCCACTCCCCAATCGCCAACAATGCAGGTCCCCGTGGGATACAGAGGAACTGTGGTGGATGAAGCGAGAAGGGAAACAGTTAGAGTGATGGTAGCGTCAGTCTCTAACTGAAGTTTACCGACTGCGACATAGAGTATTGTTACATGCCTATGCTGTGGTGGTGCAGGCAGCAAAGAAGGGTGTTTCTTTGCTGCCCTCATTGCATCCACTAAGTTCTGTCCAGCTGAGCTCTTCCAGGTGGTGAGGGGTTTTGTCAGTCCAGCCTCCTTCCATCTGGATTCAGAGTTATCAAATGCTCACTGTGACTTGTTTGTGTACTTTTTTTGTGGATAAAATCACTCAAGTCCACCACGACTTTGATGCAGCACTTTTAACAGTGGGTGTGGGTGAGCCAGAGGCAGTCAAAGCCCAATCTTGTCCTGTTTTAAGGAATGAATTTCAAGACGCATCACCCTCAAATGTGGGTGATGCTCTTGGGACTGTTCAAGCCACCTATTGTGAATAAGATCCATGCCCGTCCTAGCTGGTTAAGGCCAGTCGGGAGACATTAGGGTAGTTGCTGGCCGGGATAGTCAATGCCTCCCTTAGGGAGGGCAGAGTGCTGGATTGCCTCAAGGAGGTGGTGGTGCGGCCCCTGCTCAAGAAGCCATCATTGGACATTAATGCCCTATCCAGCTATCAGCTGGTCTCTAACCTTCCCTTTTTAAAGAAGGTTATTGAACGGGTGCTGACTCAACAGCTTCAGTAGCATTTGGACTGGGTCAACTTTCTTGATCCCTCACAGTCTGTCTTCCATCTGGGATATGACATGGAGACTATGCTTGTGGCCTTGGTCAACAACGTCTCCCAAGATCTGAACCAGAGTCATTCAACCCTGTTGATTTTGTTAGATCTCTCATCTGCACTCAATACTGTTGATCACGAATTGTTGATGACTCGGATGTGGTAATGGGCAGGGATGAGTGAGGCTGTTTTTAAATAGTTCCACTCTATCCTGACCAGGAGAACCCAGAGTGTGGTGCTGGATGATTGTTCATCTTCTCCCTGGGGCATCACATGTGGAGTCCAGCAGGGTTCCATCTTTTCCCCTCTCTTGTTCAATGTGTATATGCAGCCTTTTGGGGAGGTTGTTAGAGTTTGGCATAAGGTGTCATAAGTATGCTGATGACACCCAACTATATCTCTCATTTTCATCAGATCCAGGTCCGTCAGTCTCGGTGCATACCCTGTGTTTGTCAGCTGTGGGGGATTGGATAAGGACAAACTGCTTCAAGTTAAATCCTGACAAGATGGAGGTGATGGTTGTGGGGAAAGCTGGGAGAGTGATGGCCCCCGTCATTGATGGGGTGCGTCCTTTCCTGGTATCCAGGTCTGTAGACTAGGAGTGCTCCTTGATCCACAGCTCTGCCTGGATGTTCAGGTGGCAGTTGTGGCGAAGGGTGCATTTTGCCAATTACAACTGGTACGTCGGTTTAGGCCATATCATGTTGCGGACTCAGACCTGGCCACAATCATCCATGCTATTATTACCTTGGGATTAGACTACTGTAACGTGCTCTATGTGGGGCTACCCTTTGTGACGGTCTGGAGACTGCAGATGTTGCGGAATGCGGCGGCTCATCTCCTGAAGGGGATTGACCAATGCGAGCACATTTCTCCAGTGCTCTGTTCTCTGCACTGGCTGCCAATAGTCTTCAGGGCCCAATTCAAGGTGTTGGTGTTGACCTTTAAAGCCCTAAATGGCCTAGACCCCACCTACCTGCAGGACCGCCTCACCCTCCGGATTCTGTATCAACCTCTGAGGTTGGCTGGGGGTGCCCTTCTTGAGGTCCCCCAGGTTTCCCAGGTGTCGACCATGAGGAGGGCGTTCTCAGTAGCTGCACCGCAGCTGTGGAACTCCCTCTTGTCCTGACTGATGGCCTCCCCTCTTTCCATAAAAATTGTAAGACCTGACTGTTTAGCCAGGCTTTTGCCGAGGGCAATGGGATGGGTGGGTTGGGTGAGGGTTCGGTTTTATTGTTTTTTCGGTGTTTTTAATTCTGGGAATGTTGATTTTAAGGAATTTTATTATATGTTTTAAGATGTTGTTAGCTGCCCTGAGATGCTTGTAGCAGGAGGAGGCGGTATACAAATGCTAGTATAAATAAATAAATAAAATTAAATAATTTGGATGTTCACACTTCCTGGCAGCAAAAATCTAAACACACTCTTTACACAAATCAGACCCACTTGAGTCAGTTAGAGAGAAGAGATTTCCATAAATAAAAACAAATCTGCAGCTGTACATAAGTATCCCTAAACTGTGATTGGGTGAGACAAAATTGTAATCATAAACACATTGAGCCATTGGTGTGGGGTGGCGGATGTAGGTCTTGAAAGGCATGTGTGGGAGATGCATGTTACTGTTATATTGTCGAACAGAAAATACTTTTGCCTTTCTGTAGAGTTAATAAACCATTATATAAAATTTAATCATTATAGACCAGCTATACAGCTCTATAGGCTGGTTTAAATTCTATAGGAGGGTTATACTTGTCTATTCACTTCTAGAGGTTGGTGGGCTAAAAAAGTATACACTTCTCTCAAACTTTAAAAAAATAAATAATTGAAGAATGAAAACAGAAAGGAAAAAGAAAAAGAAAGGAAAAACAAAAGAAAACCAAAAATAATAAATCATGTAGAACCTTCTTCATTAGGTAATTCAACATTGGATCATTACATTAATAATCAACCATGTTTACAATAGCAAACACTGTAAGTGTGGTTGTGAACAGGCTGTAAACAGTTAATAAATATAGAGAAATCATTTCCGTCTTATTAAGTATAGGTATGAAGAGAGAAAAGGCTACAGACTGGAAGGAAGAATACGAAGGAAATTAGCAAGAAAAGAAATGAAAAATAAACATAGAAAAGTTACGAAAAAACAACATATAAAAGAAAAAGTAAAGGATAAAAGGAAGGGAAAGTAGATCAGGAAGAGGTGTGGGAATAATGATGAGGGTCAAAATAACCAAATCTTATTGGTTTCCCACCTTTAAATCTTTCATTGTTTTTCCATGATGCATATTTTTTCCCAATGGAATAGACAGTGAATGTAAAGAAATCTTATTAACATTACAAAAACTTCTGATGAAAGGATTTAATTAACCCACTTCACTTCTCTTGTAAGTTAGGTTATTGATTTACTTTTTTTTTTCTGGAAGAAGAATGCTGTACGCAGGGTCAACCTGAGTATGCCAAGGTCAAATCATGCCAGTATTCAATTTGCATTGTTCTTTCAGATTAGTGTACTATGCACTGAGAATGCCGGACCTGGGTCTGATGAAAACGAGAGATATAGTTTGAAAGAAAATAAAGAATGCCTGTTCTTCTAGCTCGCTGTGTGTATGCTATTCATAAAATATTGTAGTTTCCCCATTAGCACAAATATCCTCACAGTTTCTTCAGTGACCTGTTCCAGGTCTGGAGCTGGTTGTAACTTCCAACATAAGATCCAACAGTCTGGAGATGTTTGTTCCTGTGATTCAACTTGATCTCCGTCTTCTACCTTTTTTGTTCCAGGTTGGCAGGGAGCCATCAGTTTAATGACAACAGAGCATTCTTGTTGGGCTAGCAAGCAAAGGAAAAAGTATTTTGCCCTCTTGGGGTTTTATGTATTTAGATCAGAATGTCAAGGAATGCTCCAATAAAGTTTATCTGAAAAACAAAACTGTTCATTTTAAATATTATATTTATAACATGAACTTGTCAGTATCACTCTGAAAGACAACAGAGAAAGGCCTTCTGGAGCAGATTCAGTCTGTAAAGGAAGCAGGAACTGCATTTTTAAAACAGTTTTAATGTTTTCTGAGTATTAACATCTTTCAAAACCATTTGCTTAAAAAATCAAAACAATTTTCATTTGTGTTTTGAACAAAAAGCATTTTTTTCATCTTTTAACCTTGTCCTTTGTTCTTCCTTTTTTTAGTTTCCCCTTTCTTTCTGGAAAAGAGGGCACACAATGAATGAAAAGGAAAACATCAAAAACTAAAAACATGACACAAAGATTCCTTTTTCAATAAATGAAAGACCACTTTGAAAAACTTTGGCTATTTTTAATGGTGAAAAAAGTAGGTTTTTGACCACCCTGTAAACAGTACGCTCACCATTGGGTGCACTATTCTTCAAATATCCTCCAGGCATCTCTTCACTCATCTGCTTCAGGGAATTAACTCACTCCTTAAGTTGGGGCCCTCTCCCTTGGGCTTTCCTATTGGGAACCCAGGACAGCTTCCAGAATGCTGCTTGCCTAAGACCAGCTTCCTCAGCAACCTGCAACAGGCTGCCAGAGTTTCGGAGTCTGCTCCTTTTAGGAGTTCCTCTCCTTCCTCACTGTCAATAATTATTGATGGAGTCACCATCCTGCCTGTCCCCCAAGCTCGTAGCCTAGGCTTCACCTTTGACTCACCCCTTTCTTTTAAACCCTACATTGACTCTGTTGCTAAATCCTGTCGCTTCTCCTTCCATAACATTGTTAAGATTCGCCCTTTTCTCTCTGTCTCGTCTGCCAAAACTCTTGTTCATGCTCTGGTCATCTCTCGCCTCGATTACTGTAACCTCCTTCTCACTGGCCTTCCCCGGTCTCACCTTTCTCCCCTCATCTCTGTCCAAAACTCTGCTGCCAGGGTCATCTACCTCGCCAGTCGCTTCGACCATGTGCAGCCCCTCCTCTCTTCGCTTCACTGGCTTCCCCTTCCTGAACGAATCCTGCACAAGCTCCTAGTCTTCACCTATAAAGCTCTTCACAACCTTGCTCCCCCCTACCTCTCTGCACTTATCGCCCTCCATACTCCAGCCCGTGCACTTCGCTCCTCCTCTGTCCCTTCTCTCACCCTTCCACGCCTTCCCTGCTCCCCTAAGCGCCTTCGTCCCTTCTCACTTGCTGCCCCCCATGCCTGGAACTCCCTCCCTGTCCACATCCGCCTTGCCCCCTCCCTTCATACCTTCAAATCTCTCCTTAAAACTCACCTCTTTCGCTCTGCTCTGTCTGACTCTTTATCCTGCTGAGCCACTATTCCTATACCTACGATCGGTTTACCCTTATCCTTGCAACATGGACCTGCCTGCTGTCATTCTCATCGTAACCAAGCCAAGTACGTGCACTTGAGACCTCGCATCTTCATGAATGTTAGACCCCTTGTCTCTCCCTCTGTTCCCCTTCCTAAGTCTCTCCCCCAGCTCCTGTCTCTCAGATTGTAAGCCCTAGGGGCAGGGACCATGTCTATTTTATTACTTTGTAAAGTGCCAGGTACACTGCTGGTGCTATATAAATGTTTGTTAATAATAATAATAATCACTGTCATTGGGGACATTGACGCAGAGGCAGACACTAGTCCCGCATAGGAGATGTTTGGAGCTGAGGCGATGGCTGTCCCTCCTCCCAGAGCTGTGTTGTCGCCACCATGTTCTACCCCTCCCAGCAGCGCTGGCCGCAGGGCATCACCTGGGGAGGGCCAGAAGGTAGGAGGGGAGGGGAATCCTCTGTCTGGGAACATTTTAAGGTGGTGCGGGTGGATGATCCCTGGTAGGTGCAGTGCACTGTGTGGAATAAGCTGGTGAAGAGTGGGCAGGTGCTCACCATCCTTTGGACAACTGCCATGGTGAGGCACCTGAAGTCATGCCACAGTACTCTGCTGCTAAGTGGGCAGTCAGGGGCAGTGGATGCCAGTGGGTTTCCGATTGCAGCGGCCAAGTCATCCTCTTCCTTCATCGGGCAAGTGTCCTGCACCAACAGCTGCCTCTAGCAGCAGGAGCAGTATTCCTGCTAGGGGGGAAGAACAGCAGCAGGAGCCTCGCCAGCAGTGTCAGTCCACCATGGAGGGGCTGGGGTGGGGGCAACTGCCAAGGCCATCAGCAGCTGGAGGGCAGTATGGCTTTCGAGAGAAAGCCAGGAGCCTGTTGGGTGAAATGATTGCACTGGATGGGCAGTCCTTCTCCATTGTTGAGGACATGGGCTTCGAGTGGCTTTTGGGGTTCCTGGCCCCCCAGTTTAAGCTTCCATCCCGCACCACCCTGACTCAGAATGTGGCCTGTACATGGCTTTGAAGGAGCAGGTGAGAGAGCAGCTGGCAGGGGCTGGGGGTGCCACTGTCCATTTCACCACCGACCTCTGGTCCACCAGGAATGCCCAGCATGAATACCTGGTGGTGACGATGCACTGGTGGCAGGACCCAGAGGCACCATTTGCCAGTGGCAAGAAGGGTCTCAAATCAGGGTATAGGTGGGCCCTGCTTCAGATACAAGTAATGGACAACCCCCACACCACTAGGAACATTGAAGAAGCCCTGACCACCATGGTGAGGGAATGGGTCATGCCAGGCGTGCCCTTCACCAAGGGGTGTGTGGTGATGGACAACGCAGTCAATATATTGAAGGCCATCCACTTCACGAGCATCCCTTGTGCCACACACACCCTCCATATTGTGGACACGGACGCTCTGGACTTGGGATGCTCTGGGCTTGGGGGAAAGGGGGATTGTGGCAGGCACCCTTAGCTCCCTGATCCAGCGGGTGAGGAAGATGGCTGGTTTTTTTAACTGAAGCATGAAGGACAGTGAGCTCCTCTGGGCCAGGCAGGCAGAGCAAGGCTTCCCAGTGCACCAGCTGGTCCAGGATGTCTCCATCAGGTGGAATTCCACCATCCTGATGCTTGAGCAGCTTCTGGAGCAGAAAGTTGCCCTGCATCAGGTTCAACTGGTGATGGACAGTGGGGCACCTCCAGGGTACGATGGGGTCAAATGGGAGATCCAGGCTCACACGGACTTCATGCTCAGACTGTTCCTGGCCATGATGGAGACTGTGAGCAGCTCCACTGCCACCCTCAGCCAGGTGAGATTCTCCGCAGGAGAGCGGCTGAGGTTCTTGGAGAACGGGATTGTGGCCCTGAGGGCAGGAAGCTGGCCGATGAGGTGCTTGACCTGGCACAGAAACTGAAGGCAAGGCTGAAGGTGTGTTTTGATGAGCTCCTGCGGCGGGAGGAATATGTCCTGGCAACAATTCTGGACCCCAGGAACAAGGGCAGCATGGCACGACAGACATAGCTCTTTGGCCACTGGAAGAGTGACCTGGTGGAGAGGGTCCGGCAGGCAGAGTGGGCTATGCAGCAGGATGCCCCTGGGGATGGTGGGAGCAGTCACCCCTTTCAGCCCACTGGGTCTATCCCTGCCCCCAGCCCTAGTGGTAGCAGCACAAGCAGTAGCAGCAGCACCCCTATTGCCAGCAGCAGAAGAAGCATCTCGGTCTATGTGCAGGTCACTCTGGGGAGCATGGGATCCTCCACAATAGGAAAAACAGTGTGCCTGAGGGCAGTGGTGGAGGTGGTGCCCAGGCAAAGCTACCAGAGGGAGTACGATGGTACCTCAGCAGCCGTGGAGACCTACCTGGAGGAGGAGCCATGCATCGATCCCAGCAGCGATCCTTTGGCCTACTGGGCCAGCAAGGCCAACATGTGGCCGACCCTGTCGAAATTTGCCATGGGTATACTGTCCTTCCCACTAACGAGTGTCCCCAATGAATGGGTGTTCTCTATGGCAGGGGACGTTTGCTCCCTGCACCACCTGAGACTGGGGGCCAAGTTGGTGGAGCAGTTGTTGTTCCTAAAGGTGAATCTTCCAGAGCTGGGATTCCCCAAGCTGCCCCTGGACAAGGTTTGAGGGTGAAGTTGCCCACGCCATCCCATGCCAGGGGCAGGCTTGGGATGGGGCTACTCCTCCTCAATCTGGGGTAGGGCTACTGCTGCTGTGCTGCTGAGGTGCTGTCCCTCTCTCCCAATGCCCGGCACCCTCTCTCTCTCTCTCTCTCTCTCTCTCTCTCTCTCTCTCTCTCTCTCTCNTCTCATTTTAGATGGCCTTGGGTGGCATTGGGCAACAAACTGTAAGCCTGCCAGATGGCCTCTGGATAGATGATCTCAGCCCACCAATCTGACTGGCTTTCTCTCATGCGCTGCACAGTCTTCTCCAGCCTATCTGAGTGCCCTGTCAAGCTCCAAGTCTGCCTTCCCTACAGCCTCTCATGCCACACAGCCTGTCTGTCCACCCAGGTTGCTGCCAAGTTCAAAGTCTGCCTCAGCCCACCTTCCTGCCTCTCATGACAAGGTTCCTGTCTGCCCGCCCAGGTTGCAGCCAAGCTCTAAGCCTTCCCCAGTCCATCTGCCCACCTTTCATACCATTCTGCCTGTCTGCCCACCCAGGTTTCCACCAAGCTCAAAGCCTGCCTCAGCCCACCTTCCTGCCTCTCATCCCATGCTGTCTGCCCACCCAGGATGCTGCCAAGAGAGAGAACAGAGAGAGAGAAAGTTTCTCCACTGCTAGAAAGAGAGACAGACACGATCCCACTGATGCTGTCAACTGCACTATATGGCCAGAGAGAGAGAGAGAGAGAGACTCCCCGCTAGAATGAGAGAGATGGGGTGGAGGGGGAGAGGTATATCCAGCTCAAGCTTCCACCTGACACAACCAGGAAGAGCTCTCATCTGTGCTCATGCATGATGCCCACATCCAGCAGCAAACCTACCAGAATGACATGGAAATAACACAACATATTATATGTGACTGCCTGTAACTGCTACCACCTACTGCACAATTTAATGAAATGTGCCCAATGAGCACTAATTCTAGGGACATCACTCAACTCTCATAGGCTGTCATTCCACTGTACCTGATGTAGTCATGCCAGTCCCATGAACCATCATTGTGATTCTGAGACCATCTTTCTAGTCATGGGGGGGTGTCATTCCATACCACTGCATCTAGAAGCAAAAGTCACTCCAGTCCTAAGATACATCATCTGGGTGTGGCCGCTGCTCATGACTGACTGGCCATTGGCCAGTGGACACTGGTGCCTGCCCACAAACCTGCCCCCCCACCAGCCTACTCTTCCCTGCCCCCACCCATGGATGCCTGCTGAAGCTGCTGAAAGCACCCCTCTGACCACTAGCACCTGCCGCCTACTGCCCGGTGCTTGCTTCCAAAGAGCCTCTCACTCTTTCTCTCTGGAACAGTGGCACACCAACACAGACACAAGCCCTGCCCCTCCTGGGGGGACTATCTGCAAGTTGAGACCCTGCTGGCATATCTTGGGGCTAATATACGCTACATGTGCTGCTGCTGTCAGGTAGGAATCTGACAAATCTGTATATACAATGAGATTCTTCCACCTGCCAGAAGCAGCACAGAGGGATAAAAGATTAGTAAGGTAAAACAAAGCTGGTAAGGTAACAAATTTAACATTTATAAAAACTTTTAAAACAAACTACCAACAATGAAACATTCAACCTTCTCAAACAGAAAGCATACAATAACATACTAACAAAGGAAACTAACTTAGGGATCTGGGGGGGCACATGGGGGAAAGGGGAAATGGGTTCACAGGAGCGAGGGGCGGGCATCAAGTCCTCCTTCGGCTGAAAGTCATGTTGTTTGACATAGTCCAAGGCCTCCGCAAAGGACTTCTGACATTTGGAGACCGAATGGCGGTAGAGTTTGACATCAGCCACCTCCGAGCAGAGGTACTTGGAGTAAGCCTCCACCTTGCTCTGCTGTGCCTCCAGGTCCCTGAACTGTCCCACCAGTCAGTTCTCCATTGTAAGGGCTTGGACCCTTACCCTCTCAATGTATTTTTTCTGGGCCTCCAAAAACTCCTGGGCAGGCCTCTCCACTTGGGCCTGAAAGGCCTTTGTCACTGCAGACTCCTCCTCCTGGGTGACTGGAGGCTCCCCTTCAGAGCTGGAGGGGGAATGCCTCTGGAGGTGACACTTCTGCTGGGCCTTCCCCCCTTGCTTGCGGTGATTTATTTATTTATTTATTTATTCAATTTATACCCTGCCGCTCCTGAACACAGCTCAGGGCAGCTTCCAACAATAAAAAATACATAAATATAAAACAATTTAAAACATATAAAAATATATCAAATATTATGATATTAAAACAGGGCCCAGGATACATTAAACAATAGGGTAGGGGAGATAAAAATCCACTAAACCCTCCCTCCATCCCCAAAGGCCTGGAAAAACAGCCAGGTTTTACACCTTCGCCGAAATACCAAAAGGCTTGGGGCCAGGCAATCTTCCTCTGGTAGGGAGTTCCAAAGACGCGACCCAGCCACCAAGAATGCCCTCTCCAATGCCTCCAAGAAGGCACCCCCAGCAGACCTAAGGAGACGCTCCGGGGTGCGGAGGGTGAGGCGGTCCCTGCGGTATGAGGGGCCGAGACTGTGCAGGGCTTTGTAGACCAATACCAACACCTTGAACCTGGATCGGCACGCTATTGGCAACCAGTGCAGAGCCTGGAGCACAGGTGTTATGTGCTCCCAACGACCTATCCCTGAAAGGAGACGGGCCACCGCATTCTGCACTAGCTGCAGCCTCTGAACCTGGCACAAGGGAAGCCCCACGTAGAGCGTGTTGCAGTAGTCCAGCCTCAAGGTGACGAAGGCATGGATGAGGGATCCAGGTATGGGTCAGAGACGAATGGATGCAGCCTCCGCACCAGATGCAACTGGCAAAAGGCAGCCTTTCCGACTGCCTCCACCTGCCGCTCCAGGCGGAGATCCGGATGCAGCACCCCCCCAGACTCTGGACCTGTTGAGCTATGGGAGGGCAAACTCCCCCCAATAAGGGGGGGCCAACACCTCCCTCACTCTCCCCACCAACATCACCTCCATCTTATCAGGGTTGAGCTTCAGTCTGCTCTGCCACATCCACTCCGCCACAGCCACCAAACACTGGGATAGCACCGAGATAGCAGGGTCTGGGTCCGTTGAAAAAGAGAGGTACAGCTGAGTATCATCAGCATATTGGTGACAATGCATCCTGAACCCTCTCACGACCTCCCCAGGGGCTGCATATATACATGAAATAATAATGGAGACAGAATGGAACCCTGCGGAACGCCGCATGATAAGGCGCGGGGGCAAGATGTCTCCTCCTCCAGCACCGTCCGTTGACTTCTCCCCGAGAGGAATGAACGGAACCATTCCAGAACAGTACCATCCACACACCCCAGGTCACGAAGCCGTCTCAACAGCAGCCCATGGTCCACGGTATTGAAAGCGGCTGAGAGATCTAGCAGGATGAGAAATGTTGAACATCCTGCATCCATCTCCCGGCGAAGATCATCGACCAAGGCCACCAACGCCGTCTCGGTGCCATAGCTGTGGTGGAAGCCAGATTGAAACGGGTCCAGGAAACCGATGCTGTCTAGATGCACCTGGAACTGGATTGCCACCGCCTGCTCAATAACCTTCCCTAAAAAGGGAAGGTTAGAGACAGGTCGGTAACTGGTGAAGGCATCTATGTCTAAAGATGGTTTCCTCAGCAGGGTGCGCACCACAGCCTCCTTGAGACTGGGCGACAGTCTCCCCTGCTGCAAAGATGCATTCACTACCCTCGCCAGCACCGTGCCCAACTTCTCCCTGGAGGCTTTCACCAACCAGGACGGGCATGGATCAAGTTCGCAACAAGTGACCCTCACAGACCCCAAGACATCCACTGCATCGGCAGGCGTCACTTCCTAAAACTCCCCCACAAAGATGGACCAGACGGGGCCTCCATCACCTCGCGCTCTCTACCTACTGCCCCATATCCAGCGGCAAAGTCGCTCTGAATCTGAGCGATCTTGTCTGCAAAGTAGGTGACAAACTCCTCACAATGGGCCTGGGATAAGTCCCCATCCAGGTGGAGCGAGGCCGGACTAACAAACCCCCGCACCACCCGAAACAGCTCTGCCGGACGTGACTTTGCAGATGCTATGAGGACAGCAAGGAAATCCTTGCTCGCTGCCCTCATAGCCTCAACATAGGACCGCAAATGGGCCCTATGGAGAAGTCGTTCGGAGTCAGAGCAAGTTCGACACCAGCATCGCTCTAGCCTCCACCCTACTTGCTTCATACACCACAACCCCTCGGTAAACCAAGGGGCTCTGCAGTGACGAGACCGAGGCAGCGGGCGCCTCGGAGCCACCCTGTCGATGGCCTCCTCCAGCAAGATGTTCCAAGACTGGACCAGCTCATCAACAGAGTGACTGTCCAGATCCAAGGTTAATTCCCTCAGGGCTTCCTGGAACCATTGGGGTTTCATCAGCCTCTGAGGACGGACCATCCTAACTCGTCCTTTTCCCTTCTGGAGGGGGTGCGCTAGGAGACTGGCCTGAAGGAGATAATGATCCATCCATGACAAGGGCACTGCTGTAACCTCCCCCACAACCAGACCCCCTGCCTTAAGCCCAGAGCTGAATATCAGGTCGAGGATGTGCCCCCCCATGTGGGTCGGGCAGATAACCTCCTGGGACAAATCCATGGTTGCCATGGTGGCCATGAATTCTCACTCTGCCCCGACATGGCCAGCATCAGCATGGATGTTGAAGTCCCCCAGGACCAAGGTCCTAGAGGAGCCCAACACCACCTCCGAGGCCAGCTCTGCTAGAGCGGTCAGGGATGCTGCTGGAAAGGAAGGGGCCCGGTATACCAGCAGCACACCTAGTTTGCCCCCAGCCAAATCAAACACCACGTGAAGGACCTCAATACCCACAATCACCTGGACTGGGTACCTCCTAACAGGCTAGCCTCTCTTTAAAAAATAGCTACACCACCTCCCCGGCCATCCATGCAGGGCTGATGCTGCACGGCATACCCGGCCAGAACGAGATCAGCCAAAGTTGGACCAGCCATCTCCTCTTGCCAGGTCTCCATAATACATGCAGGGTTCACAGCCCCATCCGAGATTAAATCCCAGACAACTGGAGCCTTGTTCACAATGGACCTCACATTTAACAGCCGCAGCCCCCCACGTGTGGACCTTGGACCCGGTTCCTCCCTCTCCCTCAGAGGAGGGATGGCAGCCTGCACCTCCCTCAGGTACCTCGGTCCCCTGGGGGCGCGTGCCATCTGACCCCCTGGACCATACCGTTCTCGCCCCGGAACCACCCCAATAGCCACACCCTCCCCTCCGTCCACCAAATCCTGCCCCCCCAAACCTGGCTGCTCATCCTGTGGCCTTCCCCCCCCCCCAACAACCCTCCCAGATGCTCCCCCTGCTACCCCAGGTTCAGACACTGGGATACCCTCCCCCCCACCTCTAACCACCCCTCATACACCCCCACCCTTCCTCCCTATCCCTGAACAAAAAGTCCCACCAAAATGTCCACTATTGCCCCTGCATCCCCAAAGTGCCCCAAAGTGCCGTACCCTTTGGCTGAGACCCTTCGGCTCACGGACTGAGGTGGAAGACACTGGCCACTGGGTAGCTGGCCCTTGCTACCAGCTTCTGTGCTCCCCCCACCCCCCGGAACTCACAGCAGTCTTTTTTCTCTCCGCAGGAGCCAGATGACAGCGGAGCAGCACGGAGCAGTGGCAAAACCATCAGACCCCCTCCTCTTCAGTCGCGGATGGTAACAAGCAGGCAGGCAGGTAAGTGAGTCTAGCGGGAGCTGCTGGCCACTGGACTTCAAAGCCCCGGTTACTTCCGGATGGGGGAGGGGAAAAGCCAGCCTTCGCTACCTCCTCCTTGCTGAAGTCCCTGCGCCAGGAGTTAGAGACATCCCACCGCACCACCTCAATGCCGTGCAGGTTCTGAATATGGGCTGTCAGCCCTGATGTGGTCCCTGGTTCCCCTTTTTTATTTTTTTGCTGCAGATCTAAAGAACATAAAAAGATAGGAACATAAGAAGTGCCATACTGTGTCAGACCAATGGTCTGTCAAGCCCTGTCTGCATTCTGTCTCCACAAGTGCGTGGGTGACCAATCTCTCTCTGGAGGGGACTTCCTAACAGGTCATAGGGCAACAATCCATTCCCTGTTGTTCCAGCCCCCATGCCTTACCTTGAAGATGGTGAATCTGCCTTTCAGCCTGTCATAGTGTTGCCAGACCGCAGACTTCATCTTCCTGCTTTCTGGCAGCAGCTGTGGCATCCTTCTCCTTTCTGGGGTTCTGTTGGTCCGGGCACCAGCTGTAGGAGCGGCATCATCATCACCCTCTATGAAACAGGAACACGTAAACAACACCTAAATAATATCATGCATTTATGATGATGCCTCTATTCCTCCCTCCTTGGGGTGCTAGAGGATGCTAGGGGTGGCAAATGGAGAGACCCTTGCTGACACATGCAAATCCTGCCCTCCTAGGGGTGCTAGGGGGATGGCAACTAGAAAGACCCTGGCTGGCATGTGAAAATCCTGCTCTTCTTTGGGTGCTAGGGATGGCAACTGGAGAGACCCTTGCTGGCATGTGCCATTCCTGCCCTTCTTTGGGTGCTAGGGAATAGGGATGGCAACTGGAAAGACCCGTGCTGGCACATGCAAATCCTGCCCTCCTTGGGGTGCTAGGGAATGCTAGGGATGGCAAATGGAGAGACCCTGGCTGGCACGTGCAAATCCTGCCCTTCTTGGGGTGCTAGGGATGGCAATGGGAGACACTTGCTAGGAATGGGCTGGCACGTGTTTGGGTGGGTGCTTCCTTTGGCTCGTGCCTGATTGCTGGAAGAGCCCCCCACACCCTCTCTCTCTGTGGCAGACATCCGCTGCCACCGTCTGATGCCCACTGTTTGTGCCTGACTGTTCACCACCCACCCACCCATCCGCATGCCAATGAGCTCACTCTAAAGGATAGTATTCTTCTTGTCCTCAAAGTAAAAGTTTACACACCACACACTCACCAACTCATCAACCAGCCAAACCAACACAGCCAAACCAACACACAGTCCAACACAGTCAAAACACACCAAACAAAACCAAACAGCTAGTGACCCACACCACACATGCTCTCTCGCCACACAAGCTCCGCACACACTCGAATTTCCAGTTTCCGATGCGATCATGGGACCACGCGCATGCGATACCTAGACTGATACCGATTTCCGAACGACCAAACCAAACCGAACTCCACCGAACCGAATGACCAAACCCGAACTAAGTCCCCGGACCAAACGACCAAACCCAAACTCAGCTCCCAAACCGAACAACCGAACGACCGAACCACATTCTGTTCGCACATCCATAGCTCCCTTTTTATCCCTGGAGGAGGTAAAACCTGAATGATGAGGAGGTGACCTTTAAAAGAACCACCACCTGGTACATCATTTTATCATTCCCCCACAGGTATATTTGGAAGACCACTATCATGTCTCCCCTTAGTATTCTTTTGCCTAGGCTAAACATACCCAGCCCCATCAACCTTTCCTCATAGGTAGGGTGTCCAAACCTCCTCTATAAAAGAGGATACTTATGAAAAATACGTGGTGCAGGACTGCACTGGAACCAATTCAGCCCTGCAACATGTATTTTTCATGTGTCCTCTTTTAAAGTGGAGGTCTGACCACCCTACTCATAAGACTTGGTTTCTACCAGACCCCACCCTGACCATCTTTATCTCCCTCCTCTGAATCTGTTCCCGATTTACAATGTTCTTCTTAAAGTGCGGTTCCCAGAACTGGACGTGAGTACTGACCAAGGAAGGATAGAATGGAACTATTACTTCTCATGTCTTGGAAATGATGCTTCTGTTAATGCAGTCTAAAATTGCATTAACCTTTTTTGCAGCTGCATCATACTTCTGACTCATGTTCAGTTGATGATCATTTACAATCTCCAGATTCGTTTCACATGTATTGCTGCCAAGCCAGGTATAGGAATCCTATATTTGTAGATTTTATTTTTCTTACCCAAGTGCAAAACTTTACATTTATCTCTACTGAGCTTCATTTTTTAGTTTCATCCCAGTTTTCCATCTTATCAAGATCATTTTGAATTTTATTTCAGTTTTCTCAGGTGTTAGCTATCCCTCCCAATTTTGTGTCATCTTCAGATTTAACAAGCATCCCCTTTACTCCCTCATCCAAGTCATTGACTAAATGTTGAACGGTACCAGGCCCAGGACAGAGCCCTGCAGCACCCCACATGACACCTCTCACCAGATTGATGAGGAGCCATTGATGAGCACTCTGAGTAGAGTTCTTTAAACAGCTGTAAATCCACCCAATTGTTCATCTAGCCCACATTTTATCAGTTTGTCCACAAGGATATCATGGGGGACATTGTCAAATGTTATGCTGAAATCAAATTATATTATGTCCATGGAATTCACATAATTCACTAAACCAGTAACTCAATAAAAAAGGAGATAAACTAGTAATCACTGCATTATTGTTTATGATTAGAGGTGTGCACCAGGAACCCATGTCATTATTGGTTTTTGTTTTTCATTTCCATTATTTAAATATTTAATTTTCATTTTTGTTTTTGTAAATATTGAAATTTCATTTTTGTTTTTGCTTTTGTTTTCGATTTCCATTGCTTTAAATAGAAAACACATTTCTGGCTGTAACATTTTTGTTTTTCACTATATTTAAATACATCACAGAGGAATCATATCTCAAATGGAAGGCATTATGTGTACCAAGTTTCAGAAAGATTGAGTAAAGGAACTTGATTTTATAAGCAGTTGAATATGTTATTTTACAAACATCTTCATAGACATTCCTAACTGTAACTTCTTTGTCTCCCATCTAATGTGGATAAAATTTGACAAGATTATACCCCTTCCCATGTTTACTATCTACACCAACTTTCAGAAACATTGGCTAAAGGGTCCTGGTGAATGAATGAATGTTTATTACAGCATTGGCTTTCACCATAGCCCATATAACAATCTTAATAACTTATAACATATTAGATCCTTATAACATATAAAATGTAAAGTATCAGTTCCAAGATACAGAATACAGAATTTACAAATAACTAAACCCGAAATCATTTAATTCAGAGATCAAGTGAGAAAACAGTGCAATGGCATATTGAGACTAACTACCCAACCTTAAGGTTGTAGGGACCCCTGAGGTGTCTGCCTTATGGTTCATAGGCAGAAATTGTTGTGAAGCTTGTACATGGGTCAAAACCAGCTGTCTCCTTTTAGTAGCCAAGTTAATAAAAATTGCTAATGCAGTAAGAGTATCAACTGATGATAATTTCATTAAAGGTTTAAATATACCATCTTTCCTCCCCCTCTATCACAAACTTTATTAGGGGGGTTAACCAAGTATCTCTTATCCTACGGTAATAAGGGCAATATAGAACAAAATGCTCCACTGTTTCAACTTTACGCATAGAAGAAGAACATAGCCATAATTCATATGACACGCCCCCAAATCGACCTTCCAGCATGGCTGTTTCAATCTGGGCAAATCTAAAAAGAGTAATATTCCTCTGCAAGGTTGCACTAGAGAGAAGGTCCAAATAGGGTTCTAGGGCAAAGCTAATTTTATTTGCCCCAAAGTCAGGAACTACTCTCCATTGTTTTATTGAAGCAAAGTCCTGTTGAATAACGATGTCTCTAGACCTCAGAGCAAGCTCCTTTTTTATAAGAGCTGTTGGCTTCCCCTGGAAATACACAAGGGAAAACACCAAATTTGCTAACTGAGTATCTAAATACTTAGCCCAAGAGTATCTTCTGGTGCCAGTATGTGCCAACTCTTCCCTGATATATTGTGCAGTTAAGGTGGACTGTTGATTATTGTTCACTATTTTCTGCCATCCTTCCAAAATGAGCAATAGGAAGTGAACCCGTTTCTGCTCTCAAAACTGGGGTCCTGGTGGTATAAGCAATTAACTTGTAAATATGTATCTGACTTGCAGTCCAACTAGTGTACATGAAATTTGGCAGGGCTGTATCTCACACCTTCAGGATCATCTCTTCCAAATATCAGAAATGTGATAAAAGGTCCCAATTCAGCACATGCAGAGAAGGAGGCTATACCAGGTATTCTCTTATCTGTCACTGTGGTATAAGATCTGCTTGTGATGCCAATTGGCCATCATAAATGTCAACCAAATATCCCCATTTGTGCTGTGACCATCCCAACGTCTCTCCCCCACTTGTTACTGGGAAACTGGAAGCATCTGTTTAGGAAAAAGCCAATAGAGATTTTCTTATGTCCTCTGTCACAGTACTGCAGTATGTGATTGTGATGATAATTGGCCAGTCTGGATGTGTAAACTATGTCTCCTGATTGCTGCCATGCTATCCCAAAAATCCTAGTTATGTCCCTGCTATGCCTGCCTTAGCCCCCCCCCCCCACCGCCATTGCTCACCTTGAAGCAACCATCAATTGATCCTGCAAAGCTGGAAGCATGCAATAATTGCCCAGTGAATGTGTCTGTCAGTCTTTGGGGTTGCTCTCCATCCTCCCTTCTACAGCCTCTTTCCCTTTGTCATGCCAAGTGCCTGCTTCTGACTGGCACTGCCTGTGCTGCTATTTATCTGAACAATGGTCTTCAAGGGGACAACTTCAATTGCTTATAAAATTGGGTCATTTATAAAATTGACCTTTAGTTTGGTAGAGATGAAAGAGAAAGTATGGGATATTTTCCTGACAAATGGCTTGCATACAGGATGGAATATAAGAATATAACAGCCAGAAATGCATTTTCAGATAAATTATCCAATCTTTCTGAAATTTGTCAGCATTGGTAACATTAGGGAAGGACATAGTCTTCCCAGGTTTCATGGAAATTGGATGGATGATAAAGAAGATGTAGCTAGGAATGTGTATGCAGCTTTTTTAAAAATCACAACATTCAAATTCGTATAAAATCAGTTCCCTTTACTCCATCTTTTCAAAATCTGGTAGGGGATAGAATCTCCCCATGTTTAATCAAAATTGAATAAAAAACAAAAAGTTAGAGTCAAAAATACATTTTCAGTTTTTCCCCATTTCCCCGTTTGTTTCTAAAATGAAAATTTGTTTTTGTCTTTGTTTTTGTTATATTTAAATTTCATTTTCATTTTTACAGTATTGAAAATGAAAACCAAAATTTTCATTTTCTTTATCATAATAATGAAAACAAATAGCACACCTATCTGTCAGTCTTTCTGTCTATCTGCAATTTAGCATGTGAGGATTACATGTTTTTTAAAACTTGTGTTTCAGAAAGTGCTGATCAAATGACAGAAACAGCTAGAAGCACAGGAGGAGGTAATTAATGCCTAGTAGTGTTTACTTGTAGATATCAGCTGCTTTGACAATATCTAGATTTGTTTCAGAAGCTGTGAATATTGCCTTTCACTCTTGCTTGAATATTTTATTATTATTATTATTGGTTGTTGTTCCCTCTCCCCTCTCAAACCAGATTCTCTTGTCCTTAACAAACAGGTTAAATTATTAACTAGAATGTCAGGGTCTAGGTCAGTGCCTCTTAGCCAGACACACTCTATAGCTAACAGAACAACAAACAAGATTTTAGTTGTGATTTCTCTTGAGAAGACTAATACTGTTGTTTCAAGCGATCACAGCATGCCACACAAATGATGTATCACTTGATAGAAATTTCCAAAGCCTGAAACAATTCTGGGATACAGCTTAATACACAGGATTTCTTTTCCCCTCTAGCGCTATGGACTTTGACTTTACATAACTCTTATCTCATCTAATGTCAATCCACTAAAAATGTGCTGCTGCAGTATTTTTTCAGTGGTTGGAAGTGAGTCTATTTTGCAGGGCTATATCTAGTATGTTTAATTAGGACTAAGATTTTTTCATGGTGGTGACGGAAGTTACGTTTTTAGTGAATTTTCCTCCTCACCATGACTTTTACAGCTTTTCCATGACTTCCATGACTTTTGCCTAAAAAACACCGGACAAACCACTAGGGATGGGCGAGCAGAACAGAGTTCGGAAATTCGGTTTGGTTCAGTTTGGTTTGAAATTCGATTCGGTTCGGTTCGGTTTGAAATTCGAGTTCTGTTCAGAAGTTCGGTTCTGTTGACCGAACAGACCGAGTTCGGTTGAATTCCAAACTTCCGAACCAAGTTCGGTCATTCAAAATCAGGTTTTTTGGTGTGTGTTGCCACTAGGGATGGGCAAACAGAATGGAGTTTGGAAATTCGGTTCGGTTCGGTTTGAAATTCGGTTCGGTCGACCGAACAGACCAAGTTCGGTCCAAACTTCAAACTTCCGAACCGCATTTGCCCAACCCTACAAACCACCTCTGATTCACCCCAGAGAAGAGAAGTGCCACCGAAAAGAGTGGTGTAGAGACTTGCGATAGCACCGACTGCTGCATTGATGTCTCCGGAGTTCTCCAAACCCCACCTCTTCAGAGCATGGCATGGTTAGGGGTGGAGGGCAGAGCTTGAGAAGTTACGCCCAGAAAAGCAGCGTGAATGCTGCACTCAGTGCTGGCTTCTGTGCTCATGTGTTGCTCCAAACCTCTCCCCTTTTGAGCACGTTGTGGCTAGAGGCAGAGGGAAGGGTCAGAGCTAGAAAGGCATTGTGGAGGAGATGGCAGCATTTCCTCTGCCTTTCCTCATGCCTTGCTCTACCTTTCCTCCTTCCTGGGGGTTTCATTCTAAGAGAGATAAGGGAAAGGGGGGTCCCTTTCCTCCTGCTCTGGGCTTACAAATTAATAATATGTTATGTTAAGAAACATTGAATAAAAGTAAAATTGAACTTTTTTTGGCCCATGCAGGGCTGGCCTTACCACGGGGCAGCTCAGGGTAGCCACCCTAGGCCCTGTGCCTGGGGGCAGGGGGCCGTGATCAGGGACCCCAGATACTCGCACTGTCAGTCTCGGCCAGGGAGTGAGGGAAAGGCAGGGCCAGCTTAGTGGAGGGGTCCAACTCACCAGCTCCCTGGGTCGGGCAGGCGCCACAGCAGCAGATTAAATCTGCCACCGCAACTGCCACCAGAAGTTATCAGGGAGTGAGGGAGAGGCGGGGCCTCTGACTCTCTCTCACTCCCGCTGTCCCCCTCAACTGCTGTAAGTCTTGGCCAGAGAGTGTGAGAGATAGAGGCAGAGAGGCCCAACCTCTCGCTCACTCTGTGGCTCCCTCCACTGCTTGTCAGTCTTGGCCATAGAATGAGGGAGAGGCGAGGCCTGTCTTGCCATCCTCTCTTTCTCTCACTCCCTGGCCGAGACTGACAGGAAGTGAATAGGGATGGGCGAACACGGTTCGGTAGTTCGGTGTTTGGCCCGAACTTGGCCTGTTCGGACAACCGAACATGAACACGAACACGAACACACCGAACGGACCGAACACTGAACACCGAACACAGAAATGGCGAACACACCGAACGGAACCGAACACCGAACGACGAAAATGGCGAACACACCGAACGGAACCGAACACCGAACGACGAAA